>VXAY01004497.1:3373-13441 GCA_013399855.1 Oxyruncus cristatus
CCCGCCAGCGCCATTTCGCACCGCCCGCCCCGCCCCTTCCGCCCCGCCCGCGGCCGCCATGGAGGCGGCGCCGCGCGTCGCCTTTGGGGTCATCGCCGACATCCAGTTCGCAGACGCGGAGGACGGGCACGACTTCGGCGGCAGCCGGCGGCGCTACTACCGGCACAGCCTGCGCCTGCTGCGGGACGCGGTGCAGTCCTGGTCTGCCGAGAGCCCGCCGATCGACTTCGTGCTGCAGCTGGGCGACAGCATCGACGGGCTGAACGCCCGGCGCGGCGAGGCCGAGGGCGCCCTGCGGCAGGTGCTGGAGGCCCTGGGGCGGCTGCCGGTGCCCGTGCACCACGCGTGGGGCAACCACGAGCTGTACAACTTCAGCCGGGCTCGGCTGGCGCTGAGCGGACTGTGCAGCCGCCCCGCGGGGAGCGCGGCCGGGCCCCCGGACGGGCTGTGCCAGGCCTATCACTGCAGCCCGGCCGAGCGGCTCCGCCTCGTCGTGCTCGACGCCTACGACCTGAGCATCCTGGGCAGGGACCCCGACAGCCCCCGCTACGAGGAGTCCCTGCGGCTGCTGCGGGAGAAGAACCCCAACGAGGACCTCAACAGCCCCGCAGGTATACCCGGCACGACAGGAGCGCGGGCGGAGCAGCGGGGCAGCTCCCGGGGCTGGCAGCGAGGCTCGGGCGGGTGCCCCAGGGCTGCCCACTTCCTCCTCCTCCCTGCGGTCAGTGCGGCCCGAGGCGGGCACGGGAGATGCTCTCCCTTAGCCGTGTTGTGCTCTGTAGCCCGCAGTGTCAGAACACGGAGTAGCTGTTGGTGAAGGGGCTGTTGCAGAGCACAGACTTGTGCCCACTTCATCCCATGCTGGGGGGGGACACCCAAGAGTGGAAACGCTGTGCAGGTAGTGTGACCAAACCCCCTGAAAACACTAACAAAACATTTCTCATTTGCCCAAGGAGGGTGGAATTTTGATCCAAGAAAAGCAACAAAAAAAATCCCAAGGGTTATGAGAGTAAACCATCTATTGTAAGCAGATTTACATAAGGCAAATAGAGGAGCTGTGGGAGATGTATGCACCTGCGCCTAACCTTCTTCTTCATTGTAGGGCTGAAAGAACCTCAGTTTGTAGCATTTAATGGAGGATTTAGCCAAGCCCAGCTGGACTGGTTTGATGAAGTCCTCAAGTTCTCTGATGAAAACCAAGAAAAAGTCATAGTTATGGGTAGGTGGATATGGGGGATAAATCATACAATCACAGAATGGTTTGAGTTGGAAGGGTCCTTAGGGATCATTTAGTTCCAACACCTATATTTGAGGGAGGTATATATTCCCGGAATATATACTGGGAACAGCTGGTGTATGTGAGTTCAGGAAAACATGTAGCAGCTTTGTAGCTCCCCTGAGATACAGATGTAACCTGTGAAGGAGCAAGACAGACCAAGTCCTTACTTGGGGAGCTTTCTACACATGATTGGCAGACTTTATTACAGTTTAACTCTCCTGGTTTTTTCCCCTCTCAACTGCAGGTCACCTGCCCATTCACCCTGCTGCTTCGGACAGGGTGTGCCTGGCCTGGAATTACGAAGCTGCCCTGTCTGTCATCCACTCCCACCGGTGCGTGGTCTGTGTCCTCGCGGGGCACCTGCACGACGGGGGGTATTGCCTGGACTCCCATGGAGTTCATCACCTGACCTTGGAGGGGGTGATCGAAACGCCCCCGGAAAGCAACGCTTTCGGGACTATTTATGTCTACGAAGATAAAATGATACTAAAGGGAAGGGGCAGAATTGCAGACAGAGTTATGCAGTTCTGAAATGCCAGGTAAATACAGATTGCTCTTCAGAAAAGACTCGGGATAAAAATGTAGGGGATTCAGCTCACTGTTTGCTTGTAGAAAGGTGCATGGCTGGTCCTTATTGCTTTAGCTCAGGCATTTTTCTCTTGGATACAGGAGTTTAGAAATTACGTATCTGTAAGGAAACAGACCTGATTTCTTTATGGAAAATAGAGAAGGCCAGTAACTGAAATACTTGAATGCAGAATGTTGACTTGAAACACCCAATCCAGACTGGATTGTTACTGTGAAAAGATGCAAACCATATTATGAATATTGTCAAAAACCCACCCCCTGTTATTCTCTCAGTGATCATTAAAGCATGCAGAGTTGTACCTGCCCAGCCACATTTCAACGTATTTATTTTCTGTGAACATATAGGCAGTAATGTCTCATGTCTGGCGGAATACACCCACCCTGTAGCCTAATGCAGCCTTCCAACATTGCTTGAAAAGACTAAAGTAATCCCCAGAAAAGGCTAAGCCTAAAGAGAATGGAGACCATCTGTGTCACAGCAGGGAATGGTGCAGATACACAGGCAGGGCCCCCTGCGTGCACAGCTGTGACCTCCTGTAGCAGTGCTGAGTGAAGGAGCCCTGACACAAGTCTAAAGGTGTTGTGCTGCACCTGGACCTGTGCTAGCTCTGTCCCACCCAGCTCATGTGTCCAGTGTATCCACCTGTGCTTCCTTCTCCAGGATGTACAGTGGGACATGCTTACTGCTGCTGGGCTGCTGCTTAGGTCCTGCTTTCCAGGAAAAAGCCAGTGAGCAGCAGAGCTATGACAGTGCCAGCAGAGTTGTGACAGTGCCCACATCTGCTGGTGGCAGGCTCAGGTACATATCTCCCGAAAAATAAACAATACGGAGGCTTTTGTTGAGTTTTCTTTAGAAAAATGTTTATTACTCTGCAAAACTAGTGATTTTCAGTTAATAGCAAAAATAATTTTTCAGATATATTCTACACATCCTTTTAGCACAGGAACAGAAATACAGAGTGCTCAGTTTTGCAATTAGTCTCAAATCCAGGCAGATATTTGGAAGTTCTATGGCTGTAAATAGTGATGTATTGAAACAGTTTTGCTTTACTTATCCCTTATGTTACAGAACAGTAGATTTCCCACAGTACAAGGTGGTTGGAGAGTGATCCAGGGATGGCAGGATATCTTGAATATACCCTTAGAACACATTAAATCAACAGTGCTTTGAAAATGTAGGAAGCAGCCAGGTGAACAACAGTTTCCACAGAAAAATTCCCCATTCAGATTTGACCGTGTTCCTCAACTTTTTACCAAAACTCAAATGGCACTGCTGGAAGTAGCCAGGCATTCTTGTGTCCTCTCAAACTGACACTAATCTTTCATTAATCACCAAAAGCAAAGGCAAGTACAGTCAGAATATTTATTCTAGACTTTCTCCCACCCAGTTAAATCACTGTTTTGCAGTGCTCTGGCCAAGGTGCTCGCAGGTCTTTGTTCACATAAATGTACAGCCATGAGGCAAAGGGGAAGAGCGTGACCCCGACTGCAGCGGCCAAGCAAACTCCTCCCAGAGGACTCCTATAAAAGAACAAGTGCAACAGAGCTACATCAAATCAGAATTGTTAAGGTTGAAAAAGACCTCCAAGATCATCAAGTCCAACCTTGTACCACATACCACCACACCCACTAAACCCTATCGTGGAGTGCCAGTTGTTTTTTTAACACTTCTGGGAATGATGACTCTACCACCTCCCTGGGCAGCCCCATCCAATGCCTGACCACTGTTCCAGAGAAGGAATTTTTACTCATATCCAACCTGAACTTCCTCTGGTGCAACTTGAAGCCATTTCCTCTTGTCCTGTCCCTTGTTCCCTGGGAGCAGAGTCCGACTGCCCCCTGGTTCCCCTCTCCTGTCAGGGAGTTGTGAAAAGCAAGAAAGTCTCCCCTGAGCCTCCTTTTCTCCAGGCTGAGCCCCCCCAGCTCCCTCAGCTCCTCCTTGTACTCCAGACCCTTCCCCAGCTCTGTTCCCTTCTCTGGACATGCTCCAGCCCCTCAATGTCTTGTCTGAAGGGCCCAGAGCTACCCTCAGGATTGGAGGTGCCTCAGCAGTGCCAGCACAGGGACAGGCACTGCCCTGGTCCTGCTGCCACACTATGGCTGGTACAAGCTGGGATGTCCTTGGCCTTTGTGGCCACTGCTACAACTGCTATGAAACATTCACATCTGCCTGCAGCTGGAAAGACAGCACGGAGCCTTTGGCCGCTTTAATGTGGCTCCTGTGGATGCATCAGCAGAATCCTTTACTGGAGAGGCACCATGTGCCAGCAGAAAATAATTTTCTGACAACTCAGGCTACAAAACCAAGTTAGAATAAAAAAAAAGCATCTTATGCCAAGAGAAAGTGGAGCAGAAAAAATGTTTCATGTAGCCTTACATTTCCTCCCGCCCTGACTTCTATTTGTGTGAGATCCTCCAGGCTGTAGCACCAGCTGCTACTGCTTGGGCGTCTGAAAGGTTCAGAGGGTGACATGAAACAGAAAAACAAGCTGCCAAAATCAGCTATGTATTTTCAAGGACCTAGTCACTAAGTGTGAACATAGGAATGGATTTAAAAAAAAGGAGAAAATAAAACTTACTTTGCTGAACTGCGACAAAGACTCATCCATATTGTAATAATTACCAGACCAAACAACTCTCTAAAAAGCCAAATGAAAAACAGATCAGAAAATAATACAAGCAGATGTCTACGTTCAGAGAATCCAAACTTTACCTCCAAAACAAGTGGAGTACTGGCTACTGCTTTGGAGAAGTTCAATATATTTTACTATAAAGGTATTTACAAAGAGTAACTTTGCTTTGCATCACAAATCTACAGACATGACCCAGCTAAAGAGATGCAGAAATTCCTGCCTCTACTTTTTGCTCCACTGCTAGACTTAAATTCCGCAGCACATTTCTCTCATTAACACAGTGCAAACAGCAACCCAGTTTTCCAGAACATGAACAGCTGCCAGGGCTTCACCTCAATACTGTACGAGCACCTACTTTAAGCAACACCCAAATGTCCAGGTGAGAAATCCTCCCTCCTCCTCAATCTCTGGCAGTTTGGAGGACTCAGCAGCCTGTGCCAGATAAACATGCATGCGGTGTCACCTCAAGAGTTTTTTAAACGTTAATTGCCATTCCTACAGCTGCAGCAAGAGCGCACAGAGCTGTTTCACTGTTCTTGTGTTCTGGACTTTGAAAGCCAGAACTGCCCCCAAGTAAATCTACCTGCCACAATCAGGCAAGCAATGACTGTTCACTCTCCCTGAGTCCAAGGAATCACTGGTTTGGAGTATTATGGTCCCTTCCCTTTGGTCTGATTACTTTGGACCAACAGCACTCACTGCAACAGCCCAGCAAATAAAGTTTTGGAAGGTGACACCAGGAGGAGATGGCCTGGTGAGCTGGATTTGGGCAGGGGCAAAGAAAACCCACTGTTTACCTGCCTTCCTCTTCGTGAAAAATGTTTCCTTGAGCGTAAGCAAACAAAGAGCAAGCCAAGGCAATGGTCCCAACCACACAGCCAGCAGAATGAAGGTCACACAGGGTCCTCCAAACACCATTATCTGAGGAAAAAAATACACTGTCTGCAACTACCATGAAGCATGAAGTAAACCTATAAATCCAAAAGCAACTGAGCTGCTAAAAAAGGTGCCTCCAACACACACACCTTAGGCAGGAAGATGTCCTTATTACCAGCATCTTTATGACCAGGGAAATGTGCTAAAAAGTGCTGTAACAAATAGATACTACTGGGCCTAGGAATGCAACTTCTCGGCATCAGAACCTCAATGAAAACTTTCCTGTTCTCTGCAGCAAACACAACAGGCTCCAGCATTCAATGTGCATGGGAAAAAAAGTCATATGGTATATGACAAATGGAAGTTCTCCTGAGCAGGAGGAACAGCCTTCTGGAGCTCACAGCCAAAACCAGGTGCTCAGCATGCCCCCAGGGCCCCCAGGGATCCCAGGAGAGGCCCAGCCCCCAGGCAGACACCACTGTGGGGAGCATCTGGCTTCACAGTCATTGAGAAGAGTGCCTCAAGTGTTGCCTGTGATAATGAGCAACACTGATGACATCTCTTCCTGGGGACTGATGTTTTTAAACAGAAAAATAGAGATGATGTAAAATATGTGAATGGCCTACAGGTTCTTATGGTTTTCCATGTCCCTTCCCAGGGACTCCTGAGTGGGAGGTAAGAAATGACACTCACAGTTCTCCCGGATCTCAGCAACATCAACAGCAAAAAACTTAAAGTTAAAAGCAGGTCTTTTTGGGCATTGACCCCTCCAGGCAAGCATTAAAGGTGATGAGCTGCCAAGACCCAAGAGCTCAGAGTGACCCAACACTGTAATCAATTCCCCATTCGGCTGAACTTAGTGCAGCTCAGCACAGGCAGAATCTGGGTCTTCCACAGACCTGAATGGCAAATATCCCTTGGTGTATTTACGTAAATCTCCTGTTATACAGTAGTTGTGCCATTACAGTCTTTGTTTTCTACAGATTTTGGCACAGGTAAAACCCTATTTGAGAGCTTAACGTGCAGATTCTCTTGACTACCCAAATGCCATTATGTTGAAGCTACACCTGTCACACACAATAAACCTCCCCTGGAATGTTCAAAACCATTCAAGCAACCAACCCTCAGGGGTTTTGCTTTATGGATGCTTCCACTTTATATGCTTAAGGTAAAGAATGCCTGCAATGGTGTCATTTGTGACAACAGCATGCACTCCTGAAGGTTTTCTTTTTTGGTGTTAAATGTGATTTTAGTCTATTCAAAATAAGTATCTATCCAGAACAGATACAGTCACTTTGTGTATATAAAATGGCCTTATTCTGAAATTATTTCTACTGAATAAAAATACAAAAAAAAGGAACTATGTTCTGGAGTCCAGAAACAGATCTGATCATAGAATCATAGAATCAACCAGGTTGGAAAAGACCTCTGAGATCATCAAGTCCAACCCTTGATCCAACCCTGCCATGGTGGTGGCACTGATGCCACATCCAGTCTCATCTTAAACACCTCCAGGGACGGTGACTCCACCCCTTCCCTGGGCAACCCATTCCAGTGGCTGATTACCCTCTCTGTAAAGAATTTCTTCCTAATATCTAACCTAAACTTCCCCTGGCACAGCTTAAGACCAAGCCGTCTTGTCCTACTGCTGGTTCCTGGGAGAAGAGACCAACCCTCACCTGGCTACAACCTCCTGTCAGGGAGTTGTAGAGAGTGATGAGGTCTCCCCTGAGCCTCCTCTTCCGCAGCTCCCTCAGCCTCTCCTCACAGCACTTGTGCTCCAGTTCGTTCCCCGCTCTTCTCTGGACCTGCTCCAGCCCCTCCATGTCCTTCCTGATCTGACTGATTCTCTGAACATGTGGAGTGGCATTAGTGCCTTTAGCATCCAGCCTTGGAAACACAGCCTTTGAACATTGCCATTGCTGCTCATGTGCTCTGTGGGGCAGCTGCAATACCTGGCACTGAACAAGACTTTTACTGCTTTCACAGGACTGTGCAGAGGTCAGCTGCTCTTGCATGAGGTAGATAAGCAAAACCACAGATTTACAACAAGGAAATAAAGTGAATTAATGTGCTAAGGTCAACACCAGAGCCAGGTTCAGAGCAAGCTCCCAGGCTTCTGAATTGGAGTGCAAAGGCAGGCCATCCCAGCAGCATTTTCTGCAGGGCTCTTCTCTTCACCTGCAGCACGTCCACCCACCAGCACTAAACCAGTGACCAGCTTTTGTAGAAGCAGGTCCCACAATCTTTTGCATTGAAAAGATAGTAGGAGATGTTTCCACATGGCCTGATTTTAATCTGTGGTTCAATTAAAAAAAAAAAAATCAACCACCAAACTTTTTTGGGGCAAAGTTTGAACACAGACTCTGTTTTGCACACCAGTACCATACCTGTTACTGAAGGGTTGATGCTGACGAGCAGTGTCAGGGCAGCTGGCACAGAGTAGACAACCTGTTAATGACATATCAAGTTTTGCTACAGAGTAGCAAAAATTAGCAAGGTCAGGAAGCAGAAGTGCCCGCCCACACCAGTACTTCTCCCCTTCACAGAGGTTTGTCAGAGGCACAGAGCAACTCCCAGTGCCTCTCCCTCGGGCACTGTTAAATGCTCCTCTTCACCATCGCCACCCAAAATCCTGGGCCATTAGCCGCGTGCCAGCCTTGTTTACTAGCTCCTGAGTTATCAAATGCTGGCTGCCTGATCAGCCACTGCAGGACCACTTCCCTGAATCCTGATATCCCAAGAAAAGCTCTGACAGGGTCCCCCCACCCTCTGTGAGGGCCTTTGCCCAGCCTTCGGTGCCGCTGTCAGCGGGGCTACCCCGCCGGGGACACGGAGGGGCAGCCCCTGCCCACCCAGCAGCCCATGTCACACACACAGACGGTGCCCCTCGCCCCCAGCGCCCAACCCGGCGCTCTGGACCGGGGCCACGGGCCACTCCTGTGGCAGAGACAGGCAGGCAGAGCAGGGCGTCCGTCCCCATTGCCTCCCAGGCCGAGCTGAGCAGTGGGAGCGTCCCGGGGCTGACTCAAGGCGAGCGTAGGGCGATGGGTCACGGGGCCGGCTCGGGGTGCTCCGCACGGGGAACCGATGCTGTGTAAGGCCAGGTGCAGCTCTGGAGTGAAATAAGGCAGATCCTGGAAGCATGCGCTGATTCCAGCCGTCGCTGCAGTAGAGAATTCGTTTTCCGGCGCCTACTCGCTCCCCAGCTGGAACCTGGGAGCAATTTCCTGCGGCAACCCCGGCTCGGAGGCAGAGGGAGGGGAAGAGCGGCCCGGACTCACCGTCCACAGCCCCGCGTCGGGGTCGTTCACCTGGGGCGGGAGGAGCGCGCTGAGCCCCCGCCGCCGGCCCGGCCGGGGCCGCGCCCCGCGGCAGGGACGGGGCGGACGGAGGGGCCCGGAGGGGCCGGGATCGGAGCCGCCCCCAGCCCGGGTGAGGCCGGCCTCACCTGCACGGCGGCCGCGAGCCCGAAGAAGGCGGCCATGAGGAGGTTGCAGATCCGCCAAAGCAGCGCCGCCATGGCCGGGGCGGGCACTGGGGGGCAGGACCAGAGGGGCGGACCAGCCCTGCCCGCCCGCAGCGATCCCGATCCCGGCCGCGGCCGCGGCCCCAGCCCTGGTCCCGATCCCCATCCCGGCCCCGATCCCGTCCCCGGTCCCCGTCCCCGCTGCATCCCGGCAGCAGCGCGGCCGCCCGCGCCGGGCCGGACAGCACGTCTGTCCTGGGAGCGTGGGGAGGCCCTGGCACAGGCTGCCCAGAGAAGCTGTGGCTGCCCCATGCCTGGAAGTGCCCAAGGCCTAGTCTAGTGTGCAACC
Organism: Oxyruncus cristatus; assembly: GCA_013399855.1. Classification (NCBI taxonomy): domain Eukaryota; kingdom Metazoa; phylum Chordata; class Aves; order Passeriformes; family Cotingidae; genus Oxyruncus; species Oxyruncus cristatus. Next base: position 12,568 of record VXAY01004497.1, read on the forward strand.
CTGGTCTAATAAAAGGTGTTCCTGCCCACGGCAGGGGCATGGAACGACATGAGCTTTAATGTCTCTTCCAACACAAGCCATTCTGTGATTTATCAGTCCTGATTTTCATTACGGATTGGAAAATGCTTGTGCTCAAACTCGAGCCAAGTCCAGAGCTGCGTGGCGCTTGGTGCACTGTGCATATCCCAGGAACTACAGAAAATCCAGGGCTGTCCTGCCTTTCACTGCTTGTACCGCTGACTATAAGCACATAAACAGCTTCGCACCGACAGAGGGCAGGGTTACATTGGCAGTGGCCCTGAAGCGGGGCGAGAAGGCTCGAGCAGCAGCTTCTCCTTTAGCAAAAGCAGCTTCTCTTGGGGAAAGCCCCAGCAAGAGCTCAACTTGTCCCACAGGCCCGGGGCCAGCGGTGCTGAGGGGGGAAGCGTCCCGCTGCCTGCAGGACAACCCAGTAAGGACATGCTCGGCTCGGCACACTCAGCACCGTGCAGCTGAAGGACACCAGGGCTTTGGGCACGTTGTTCCGGCTTTATTCACCCCCAGTCCTTCAGCCAAGGCACGCTGCACCTCTGCCGGGCTCACGGCCAGCAGCAGCACAGTGCTCGCAGAACGCCTCTTGGTCTTTGTTGCACACGAGGACTCCTCAGAAGCAAGGTTGTCTGAGCTGCCAGGGAGCTGACGGAGATATCCCAGTCTTGTCTCCAAGGGCTGAAGGGCTGTGACCAAAAGCAACAGAGCCCAGATAAACCCCTATGTCTACAGAGACCCACTGCATTCCCGACAGACCACGCTCCCCACTCACCAGTCAGGATCTCAGCCTGGCTCTCCATGTCCTCGTACCTCAGGCGCCAGGTGATGAGTCCTGGGCACAGAG
>VXAY01004499.1:5011-21555 GCA_013399855.1 Oxyruncus cristatus
TTTGTTTTTTTCCGTCAAAATAATAAAAAAAAAACCTTAAAAAACAAACACAAAAAACCCCACCAAAAGTGAAGGTCAGAAGGTTTGAAACCGCCCCGGGACCCCCCCAGATTTAAGGGGGAGGTGGGTGGGGAGCCCCCTCCCCGTGGGGGGGAGGAAGGCAGTCACAGCTCTCCGTAGTTTCATCAATAAATCAATTTATTTAAAAGAATATGTTACAATTAATTACACTAAAGTGACTTTTCCCGACCAAGAAACCGAGGAATGGGAACACCGGGAGCAGCTGGAGGAGGGAAAAGGGGAGGTGGGAGGAGGGAGGGCTTTTTTAATCCATTTTTTATCTGTTATTTCTCCTTTTTTTTCCAGGATTTTGGGTGGGTTTTTGGTCACTTCTCCAACTCACGAATGAAAAACACCACAAAAGCTCCTGGAATTCTCTCCCATAAATCCATGTTTTGGGTGGCAGCGAAATTGGGATGGGGTGGGGGAGGAGTTTTCCCTGGATCCAAACTGGGAGCACTGGGAGGGTTATTGCTGAGCCCCAAAGGGGGGGTTGGGGGTTCCCAAACCTCTCCCAACCCCCCCATTCCCGGTTTTTCCAGGGCCATGGAAAAAATCCCGCTCAAAACCAAGGAAAATGGCTTTTCCAGGTTATTTTTCATCCCAAACCATGGAAAAATCCTGCCCAAAATTTGGGAAAACACCTTTTCCAGCTTTTTTTCCCCCTCCTTGGTGCTGCTCCTCCACCCGATCCATGACCAGACCATCCCCCAAACCCCCCCTGCCTCAGGATCCCGGAATTCCCCAGGAGCCACAACAACCCCCCTTCCCCGGATCCCTCCAAATGCTCCCCTCAAACCCCCCAGAAAGCAGGAATACCCATCCCAGAGCTTAAAAATGTCGGGATCCCAGTGCCAGGAGAGGCTTTTTCCTGGGATTCCACTTCCTTTTCAGACTTTTTAATCTTAAAAAAGCGATGGATTGGGAGGAGAAATGGGGGTAAAAACCCTTCCCAGAGGTGCTGCCACCCTCTGGAATTCCAAAGGGATGACTCCCACGGATCTGGGCCTGGAATATCCCCAGGAAAGGAACTTTTTAAGGGCTCTTTTTACCGGCTTTCAGAGGGATTTTTTTTCCCCGCAGAAAATGAGGAATTTTTTTGAAATTCCAATTGTAAAAAACAAGGAGAAGCCCCTCCCCCCCCTTTTCCATCATCTCCCCGGGGTTTTCCCTGCCTCGGTTTTCCCTGTTTTCTCTGGAATTCCATGAACATGACGGGCACAAACGAGGTTTTCCTTAATTAATAATATTTAGTTGGGGGGGATTTAATTACACCGGGTTGGGGGGGGGTTAAGTGGCCGCGTCCCTCTGCTGTGACCGGACCAGCTGGAAAAGGTTCTGGAAANAAAGGAGGCGGTGAGGGGCAGGGGAGGGGCTCTGGAGCTGTGGGAAAAGGGGGATACGGGAGGCGGGGAGGGGAGGAGGGAGGGATGGAGGAGGGGAGGGTGGGAATGGTCTGGATGCCAGTTTGGGATGAGGGGGGAGGGCAGGGAGAGCAGCACAGCCAGAGTGTCCCCATCCCACAGAATTGTCCCCATCCCTCTGGAGTGTCCCAATCAATCCCACTGGATTATCCCAAACCCACAGGATCATCCCAATCAATCCCACTGGAGCATCCCAATCCCACTGGAGTGGGATCCCAATCCAAACAGGATTGTCCCAATCCCATTGAACAATCCCGATCCCACTGGAGCGTCCCAATACAAACGGCATTGTCCCAGTCAGTCCCACTGGATCATCCCAAACCCACGGGATCATCCCAATCAATTCCACTGGACCATCCCAATCGCACGGGTCAGTCCTCCCACTATTCCCAGCTCTCCCACTGCTCCCAGTTTTCCCACTGTTCCCAGCTCTTCCCTGCCTCCAGCTCTCCCGCTTTTCCACCATTCACTTAGCCGCCGTATTCCCAGATCCAGACCGCCCTGGATTCCCACATCCAGGCGCTCCTGGATCCCTCCCAGAATTCTGGGGCTTTGAGGGACACCCCAAACTCCCACGGGAACATCCAGGGTGTTCCCGAATCTGGGAGATCCCTGGAATTGGGCAGGAAGTGGGACCAAACCCCAGACCCCTCCCTGATGTCCAAGGATTTGCTGCCAACCCCAAACTCCCCCCCGGGAATTCTGGGAGAAATTCCAGCCTGGAAACCTCCTTTCCCCCCCTCCCCCATTAATTAAACAACCCAGGGCTGGATCTGATGCTGGAGCAAAGGGTGGGAATTCGGAGTGGGAATATGGAGGGAGAACAGCAAATCCATCCCTGGGGAGGCCTTCAAGGTCAGTAAGGGGGATTGGAAGAGTTTGGGAATCCTGGAAAACCATGGAGAACCATCCCCAAGGATGCCATGAGTCTCCAGGCTTGTAAAGAGGGACTGGAAGAGTTTGGGATTCCTGGTATTTCATGGGAGAACAGGACATCCATCCCTGGTGGGGATCCTATTAATCCCCAGGCTTGGAAAGAGGGATCTGTGGAGGCTGGGAATCCTGGAATCCCATGGGAGAAGTGGCACATCCGTCCCTGGGAAGGATCCCAGGCTTGGAAAGGGGGATTGGCAGATCCTGGGATTCCTGGAATCCCATGGGAGAACTATCCCCAAGGATGCCATGAATCTCCAGGCTTGGAAAGAGGGATCTGTGGAGACTGGGAATCCTGGAATTCCATGGGAGAAGCGACACATCCGTCCCTGGGGCAGATCCTATGAGTCTCCAGGCTTGGAAAGGGATTGGCAGAGGTTGGGATTCCTGGAAAACTACAGGAGAACCAACCCCAAGGATGCCATGAGTCTCTAGGCTTGTAAAGAGGGATTGGAAGAGCTTGGGAATCCTGGAATTTCATGGGAGAATGGCACATCCATCCCTGGGGAGCTTCCAAGCTTGGAAAGGAGTATCTGTGGAGACCGGGGATCCTGGAAAGCCACAGGAGAATCCCATGGGACAAGAGCACATCCATCCCTGGTGAGCCTCCAAGCTTGGAAAGAGGGATTGGCAGAGGTTGGGAATCCTGGAAAACCATGGGAGGACCATCCCTGGAGGGATCCTACAAGTCTCCAAGCTTGAAAAGAGGGGTTGGCAGAGCTTGAGATTCCTGGAATTTCATGGGAAAATGGCACATCCATCCCCAGGGAGCCTCCAAGCTTGGAAAGGGGCACTGGCAGATCCTGGGATTCCTGGGAAACTCCAGCAGGGCCAGGGGACACGGCAGCAAAGGTGCTGGGATCAAATCCAGTGGGATGAGATCCAAGGGGATGGCAGGGCATTATCAATGGATGCTTCCAGGTAAATCCTGGAGCAGTTTAAAGGCCTGGCTTTAAATCCTGCTCAGGATGAGCGGGAAAAAGGCCGGGAAAAGAGGGATATTCTGGAGCCCAAGTGGGGCCTGCTCCCGCTCCCAGCGGTGCTTCCAGGTGGATTTAGGGATCCAGCATTCCAGGATAACATGAGAACCACCAGGATCGAGCCTCTGATCCTAGAAAAGTTTGCCCCCTTTCCACCTGTACCTCTGGAGAAGGGATTTGGGAATCACAGCACCGTGTTCCGGGTGATCCAAAGCCAGGAAGAGCCCCGGGAATTCCTGCCTGAAAAGCCAGGGAAGAAGCACAAAGCTGCCTCTATCCCAGGAAAAGCAGGAGGAGGATGGTCAGATCTCCCTTCAGGAAGCCACTGGGAAAAGCCTGTGGAATTTCCTGGCAGGGGCCGAAGCAGGGAAGCAGGAGAGACGCCGGATCCGGCTGGGAATGCCCCGAATCCGGGTGTTTCCCGGTTACCTTGCTGCACATCCTGTCATTCCTGCAGTTCTCGTTATCCTGGTCTGCTGCCTCCTCCTCCACCTTGGCAAGGGAAAAAATACAGGGAACATGGATCAAAACAGAGGGATGGGGGACAGGGAAGAGCCGGGACAGGCGATGGGAGGGATTCGGGACCATCCTGGGATTCCAGAGCCAGGATCAGGTTCATTCAAGGGACCAGAAGCCAGTGGGGTGATCCTGGGAAGGTCCCACTTCGAGCTGGGACATGAATCCCAAATCTGGGATGCACAGGAAAGGCCAGGATGGATCTAGGCTGGGCATTCCCAGCCTCCCACGCTCCCTCCTCTCCAAGGGGATTCCTCGGGAGATTCCCATTTTGGGGTTTTCCTGGAAAGCTTTTCCAGCTTTTTACTCCCCTGTCGCACTGGACACATCCGGAGGGGAGCAGGGATGGGCTCCCAGAGGAGCAGGAAAATTCCAGGTGCGGCGAAAGGGGTTATCCCAAACATTCCCACCTGCACCAGCCTTTTCCCAGGACTGTCTTTTCCAGGATTATCCCAAAAACGCTCAGCTGGACAAGGCTTTTCCCACAATTATACTAAACATTCCTATCTGCACCAGCCTTTTCCCAGGATTATCCCAAACATTCCTATCTGCACCAGCCTTTTCCCAGGATTATCCCAAACATTCCCACCTGCACAAGGCTTTTCCCACAATTATCCCAAACATTCCCACGTAGACAAGCCTTTTCCCAGGAACATCTCAAAAATTCCTATCGGCATCAGCCTTTTCCCAGGATCATCTCAAAAATTCCTATCGGCATCAGCCTTTTCCCAGGATCATCTCAAAAATTCCTATCGGCATCAGCCTTTTCCCAGGATTATTTTTCCCAGGATTATCCCAAATATTCCCACCTGAACAAAGCTTTACCCAGGATTATTTTACCCAGGATTATCCCAAACATTCCCACCTGCACAAGGCTTTTCCCACAATTATCCCAAACATTCCCCGCTGCCCAAGGCCCTTCCCAGGCTCATCCCAAACATTCCCACCTGGATCTCCTCATCCCCAAAGCCGCCGCTTCCCACCCCCAGATCCCAGCTTCCCCCCCGCCGCCATTCCCGGGATTATCCCGTTCTTCCCCGGGGGGAGGAAACTGTTTTTAAGGCCCAGGAGAAGCAGCGGTCCCTCAGAAATCCCCGGAGAAGGGAAAAGTGGGAATTCTCACCTCCTTCCTCCACTTGAGCTCGCAGAAGACGCGCTCGAAGCACTCGTGCATGTAATTGAACTGTGGAGACACGGAGCGGGGCTGGAGCCGGGAGCCCCCGCCCAGCACAATCCAGGGCAGCCCAGGGAAATCCCGGGATCCCACACCCTGCCACATCCTGGACACGCCACGAGATCCTGGGAGGAGCCAGGAGCTCCAGAGGGGATCCAGGGACAATCCAGGGGATCCCACACCTGGGACAGCCACAAGGGATCCAGGGAAATCCAGGGGATCCTGGGCAATCCAGGGATTTTCCCGGGATTCCCTGTTTTTTTTCCAGGGCAATCCCGGGACAGCCACAGGGGATCTGGGGAAATCCAGGAGATCCTGGGCAATCCAGGGGATCCTGGACAGGCCATGGGGGGCCAGAGGGGATCATGGGGCAATCCAGGAGATCCTGGACACACCAGGGGGGCCAGAATGGATCCAGGGACAATCCAGGAGATCCTGGACAAGCCAAGATGATCCATGGAGGATCCAGGAGATCCTGGACAATCCAGGAGATCCTGGGAGGAGCCAGAAGGTCCAGAGGAGCTCCAGAGGAACCAGGAATTCCAGGGGGGAACCAGGAGCTCCAGGGATGAGCCCTGCCTTCCATCTCCAGGGATCCCTTCCCAGCCCTCCATGCCCTCCCTCCACAGCACTGCTGGAGCCTGGCAGTATCCTGAGTTCCCCAGGGGAATCTGGGAGGTTCTGGTCTGGGAGTCAGGAGCTCCAGAGGGGAACCAGGAGCTTCAGGGAGAAACCATAGGAACTCCAGAGGAACCAACAGCTCCAGAGGGAAACCAGCAGCTCCAGGTATGAGCCAGGAACTCCAGGGAGAAACCAGGAACTCCAGAGGAGCTCCAGAGGAACCAGCAGCTCCAGGGAGGAATCAGCAGCTCCAAGGAAGAACCGGGAGCTCCGGGGAGGAACCAGAAGCTCCAGAGGAGAACAAGGAGCTCCAGGAATGAGCCACGAGCTCCAGAGGAGCTCCAGAGGAACCAGGAGCTTCACAGGAGCTCCAGAGGAACCAGGAGCTCCAGAGGAGCTCCAGAGGAAGCAGCTCCTGGGATCAGCCCTGCCTTCCATGCCCAGGGATCCCTTCCCAGCCCTCCCTCGTGGAGCCCGGGAGCCTCCCCGTTTCCCGGAGGTGCCTGGGGGGTCAGGACACTCACGTAGGGGGTGAAGATCTTCACCCACCGCGGCTTCTTCTCCCCCCGCGCGTACTCAAAGCAAAAGGCCATTCCCTCCTCGTCCGTGTCCCAGCGCTGCATCTCCTCCCACGCGAAGGCAATCACCTGGTTCTGGGGAGACACACCCAGGGGAGCCTTGGGGAGACCAGGGGAGCCATGGCTGCCCCCAAGGGCCCCAGCTGTGCCCCCAGAGACCCCAGTTGTGACCCCAGGGATTTGGGGGGATTAAGTCCAGGTACAAATTCAAGGTGTGGGGTCAGGGCTGACCCCAGGGACCTCAGGGATCCCAGTTCTGACTCCAGGACCCCGGTTGTGCCCCCAGAGACGCCCGTTCTGACCCCCAGGGCCCCAAGACTGACCCCAGGGATTTAGGGGGACAAAGTCCAGGTACAAGTCCAAGATGTGAGGTCAGGGCTGACCCCAGGACCTCAGTTGTGCCTCCCAGGCCCCCCACTGGTGCCCCCCTGACCTCGAGCTGCCCCTCCTCAGTGCAGGCGTGCAGTTTGAAGTGCTGGATGCTGATGGCTGTGATCACGTGGCCCTTGCGCCGGGAGTCGCAGGAGCAGTGCGGGAACAGGATCTCGTTGTAGCCCTCACACGTCCTCAGCATGTTCAGGTACTGCCACACACACACAGGCAGGCTCATCCCGGCACTTAAACCCAGCTCAGCAAGGCTGGAGACCTCGCAAGGAGCCCCAGACCCTCAGCAAGGCTGGATCCCCCCTGAAACAGCCCCCAGCCCAACAGCGAAGAGGATTTCCTTGTGCCCCTCACACATCCAGGTTCTGCCCCACTGAGCCCAAGTGAGCCCAGGAGAGGGGACTGAGGCCTTCCAAGGGCTTATCCTGGGATTTGAGCCTAGCCCAGCAAGGGGATCACTCACCATGACCATCTTCCTCTGCTCACAGAGCTTCTGTAACTGGTAGGATTTCTCCTCTGCTTTGATGTAGCCTTTCTTGACATCATCCACAGCCTTGGAGGGGGGAGAAAAAAACAGGGCAGGAATTCCAGGAGTCGGGCCTGGAGGAGCCATCACGCCGCTCTGCCCCTGCCTCAGCTGCTCCCAGGTACCCAGTTCCAGCCCCAATACCAGCCCCACAGAATGGATCCCGTGGGGTTTTCCCCCTGCCCTGAGCCCCCAAAGGGCTTGGGGGGCTTCAAACATCTCCAGGGGCTTTGGAAAAAGGTCCCCTGGGAGGAGAGGATGGATTTGGGAAGGCTGGGATCCAGCTGAGGACACTCCAGGGACACAGGTCTGGAAGTTTAGGCTGCTGGAATAGTGGCAAGAAAAGGGGTTTTTCTTTTGGGATTGAGCAGGTTCCTCCTCTCAGTTCCCAGGATTGAGCCACTTCCCTCCAAAAAAGGGAGGAAAAGCCAGAAAAGTCCAGCCTGAAAGATGAAATATTTGACAACTGTGATTTTTATATGGATTTATATCTGAGGCTCAGCTTGGAAAAGAAGGGGTTGGGCTCTTTTCCATCCCTGGAATTGCTCAGATCCAAGTCCCCGTCCCTCAGATCCAAGTCCCCGTCCCTCAGATCCAAGTCCCCGTCCCTCAGATCCAAGTCCCCGTCCCTCAGATCCAAGTCCCCGTCCCTGAACTGCTGGAACTGCTTGGATCTGAGCTGAATTCCCCTCCTGGACTCCCCAGGAACCCCGAGCCACTCGTTCCCAGCACCCCGAAGGATTTCCCAGCGCATTGGGAGCAGCTCCAGGAGGTCAAATCCATAAAAATCTGGGCAGGATTGAGCGTGGTGCGACTCGATCCCCTCCCAAGGAGCCTTCCTGGGGGGAAAGGAACAGCAGGGACAGGGTGGGGGAGAGCAGCCAGGCAGGAATGGACCTGGGAGTCAGAAACATGAGCCAGAGGCTGCCCAGGGGGCCGAGAGGGCCGATGGATCCCGGTCTGGCTCCGGAGCAGCGGCAGCAGGAGCAGGGCAGGGATTGTGCCCCTCTGAGGCCACCCCTGCAGTGCCGTGTCCAGCTCCGGGCCCTCGGCTCGGGAAGGACATGGAGGGGCTGGAGCAGGGCCAGGGAAGAGCAGTGAGGCTGGGAAGGGGCTGGAGCACAATTCCCGTGAGGAGAGGCTGAGGGAGCTGGGGGGGCTCAGCCTGGAGAGGAGGAGGCTCAGGGGAGACCTCAGCACTCGGCACAACCCCCTGACAGGAGGGGGGAGCCAGGAGGGGTCGGGCTCTGCTCCCAGGAACCAGCAAGGTTCAAGAGGGCCAGGGACAAGAGGGTCTCAAGCTGTGCCAGGGCAGCTTTAGGCTGGATATCAGGAAGGAATTCTTTCCAGAGAGAGTAATCAGACATTGAAATGGGCTGCCCAGGGAAGTGGTGGATTCTCCATCCCTGGAGGTTTTTAAGAGCAGACTGGATGTGGCATCAATGCCATGGGCTGGGAACCACGGTGGGATTGGATCAAGGGTTGGACTTGATGGTCTCAGAAGGCTTTTCCAACTTTGCTGATTCTGTGATTCTGTGACTTTGCCACTCTACGATTCCACGACTCTATGATTCCACGATTCCAAGACTCTATGGTTCCACCACTCCACCACTCTATGGTTCCACCACTCCACAGTCCCATGATTTTATGACTCCCTGACTCCATAACTAACTCCCTGACTCCATAACTCCCTGACTCCATAACTCCCTGACTCCATAACTCCCTGACTCCATAACTCCCTGACTCCATAACTCCCTGACTCCATAACTCCCTGACTCCATAACTCCCTGACTCCATAACTCCCTGACTCCATACCTCCCTGACTCCGTNTAACTCCCTGACTCCATAACTCCCTGACTCCATAACTCCCTGACTCCGTGATTCCTGGGATCCCACCTGGTGGAAGAAGTATGCGAGGGCCAGGTCGTTGTCGTTGAGCAGCTCCTCCTCGGCAGGTGTGAAGAGCCACTTGCGCAGCGTCAGGCACGTCCCCGGCACGGCCGATGTGTAGTTCTGCACGTACAGCTTGTGGGGAAACTCGTTGGGAGCCAGCTTCCGCACTGGGAAAAGCATGGGAGACAGGGATCAGGGCGCTGGGAACGCCGGGAGAGAACCGGGAAAGAACTGGGAGAACTTGGGAGGGGAGGCTCTGGGGCTGGTGGGGCCAGGAGATGGAGCATGTCAGGAGGGGGTTGAGGAGAGAACTCCGGAATGTTGAGGGGTGTAAGGAGCTAAAAATTCCCAGAATCTTGAGGGATTGAAGGAGTTGAGAATTTGTAGAATTTTGAGGGATTTAAGGAGTTGAAAATTCCCAGAATGTTGACGGGTTTAAACAGTTAAAACCCCTACAAAATGATCCCAAAACCCCTACACAGTGCCCCATGTGGAACTTGAGGACATGTTTTGCTGGTGGCCTCGGCAGCGCCGGGCTGGACTCGAGGATCTCCGAGGGCTTTTCCAACCTCAGTAACTCCCTGATCCCACGACAACGTGCCCCCAGGGCCTAGATATTCCCCCAGAGGCCCTGCAGGAGCTTTCCCAGCCCCTTCTCCCTGCATCCCAAGGGTTCCAGGACTCACCAAAGGAGTGGTTGATCACCTCGAACAAGGCGAAGTAGTTGGCAGTGACGCTGTCCATGCCCACCTTGGCAGCCACGGCCTGGAAAACGTGGAAAACGGGATGAGCAACACCCAAACCAGCAGCTCTGGGGCCAAGCTAGGAATTCCCAAGTATCCCCCAGCCACAGAAAGTCTGAATCCCACTCTTCCAGCAAAGCCAGGTGGGTTTTTTTAGGGATAGAACCACCCCCCCATGGGTTTTAATCTCCACCACGAGGGACATTTACTCAGGTCATGCTGTGTCCTGATGCTTCCCAGCTGCAATTCCCAGTGGGAATGATGGGAATGGCTCCCTCCTGGGAATGTTACTCCATCAACAGTCAGCCTCCCCTGACAATCCCACAGCCAGGACTCACCAAGACCATGTGGAATTCCACAGGCTGTGTCCCAAACATCCCCCCAAATCCCACCTTATTCCCAGGAGCCCAGAGCTCCTGCTCTTTTCCAACCTTCTATCCCTCCCTTCCAGCAAGATTTTCAGCTCCTTTTTCCAAAGGGTCGCCCCCTGCACTACCTCATTCCCCGCAAATCCATGGACCCAACGAATCCCAATCCTCCAAAAACAGGAGGAAAAAGCTTCCACTTTCCTGCATTCTCCAGGTTTTCCCCTTGTTTTTCCACTTAAAACATGGATCCTCCGGCCGCTGCACACCTGGAATCCAGTTCCTATCTTTAATATCTTTATTATCCTTAATATCCTCGACATCCAACCCCCTGTCCCGCCATGGAGCCACAAGGATTGACGTGCCTGCTGCTGGAATCGCTCTTGGATCCAACCCCGCCACCCAGAGCCTTTCCAGCTGGGGGAGGCTCTCCAGAAAAACCAGTTCCCAGTAAGTTAAAGAATTCCATGAGCTCCTGAGGTGCTTGAGGGGAGGTGGTTTCGGCGCCCCTGCCCTGTGCTGGGTGTCATCTGTGCCCAGGTGCCATCAGGACAGAGACGGGCGGGGTGTTCTGGGGCGGGTTTTCCATGTGAGGGAGGACAATCCAAGACATTCCAGGCAAGGGAAGGCATTCCAGGCGAGGGAGGAGGAGCCTCACCTGGTACACCTGGTCGGTGGTGCTGTTCTTCTTCACCCGCACCGTCACTGTCGTCACATCCGGCAGCGCCACGCGGAGCTCCACGTCTGACACCCCGTTGTAGTTCTGGGAGAAAGATGGGAACAGATTCCCCCAAATCAGCGTCCTTTGCACTCAAATCCCTCCCAAACCCCACTGCTGGGCCTCAAACTCCAGCAGGATTGAGGAATTCTGGTGGGATGAGGAGCTGGGAGGAGGGATAGATGCTGGAGGAGGGATCTTCTCCCGGGGAACGGCGGGAAGAGGCCTCAAGGGAAAGGTTTAGGCGGGATATTTGGAAATATTCCTTCCTGGAAAGGCTGGTCAGGCATTGGAAGGGGCTGCCCGGGGTGGGGGGGGAGTCCCAGTCCCTGGAATTGTCCAGGACACGTGTGGATGTGGCACTTGGGGACAGGGATTGGTGGCGGCCTTGGCACTGCTGGGTTGGACGTGACAGGCTCAGAGGCCTTTTCCATCCTTGATTCCATGGTTTGTGCTCATGGAATTTGACTGGAGCAGCCCAGGGAGGGCGACCCACCTCGTCTGACTCCGACAGGAATTCCTGCATGATGTCGCTCTCACCGATGACCCGGATGGAGCACACTGTGGGACACGGGAATGTCATTCGTGAGGGAATAGGGGGCCCTTCCCACCCAAGAACAGCCCCTGTCCTGCCATCCTGACTTATCCTGAAGGGAATTGCTCCACCTTGGTCACCTCCTACCCCCTGGGACACCTCCTGTCCCGTCCTGTCCCCGGGGTCCCCTCCTGTCCCCCATGTCCCCTCCTGCCCACCGTACCCCTGTTCAACCTCCCGTTCTCCACGTTTCGGGCTCTCCACACGAATCCAGAACCTCTTCAAGCTGGAGCAGCCCAGGCAGCTTCCCCTGCTCCCACCTCCCAGGGCAGCAATTCCCACGCTCCAGACCTTTCTCCAGGTACTCCTCCAGGCCCCTCCTGCGGGCATCCAGCTGCTGCTCTGACAGGGAGAAGGGCCACTTCCCGGGGAGCCGTGGGAAGGTGAAGTTGGCGAATTCCCGCTTGAGGTTCTGGTGCAGGATGGCAAATTCCCGGTAGCGCTTGGAGCAGAGCTGCCGGCCTGCCATGTACACATTGTACACCTGGGACAGGGGACAGGGAGAGCTCAGGGAACGTTCCCAGATCCCACCGGAATAGCCTGGACCTGCCTGCCCTGCTGGAGACCGAGGTAAACAAGGAGGGTTTGGGATAAAAGGAAAAATTGGGATGGGGAGTTAAATAAAGAAATCCGGGGAGATGGGGCATGGCCTGGCTGCTCCCAATACCCGGGAGCCTTGTGAGCCCCAAAAACTGGGATTCAGGATCGTGGATACTTCCCACAAGACAAAGAGAGATCCCAAACTCCTTGTGTTGCAGCCCAAGCCCCAAACCCCAGGATTCAGGATCATGAGACACAGAGAGATCCCAAAGTCTTAATTTTGCACCCAAAGTCCCAAATCTCGGGATTCAGGGTCATGGACACTTCCCATGAGACACAGAGAAGTCCCAAAATGAAAAATTAGGATGGGAAGTTAAATAAACAAATCTCAGGAGATGGGAAATGGCCCGGCTGCTCCCGATATCCGTGAGCCTCATGAGCCATAAATATTGGGATTCAGGATCATGGACACTTCCGACAAGACACACAGAGATCCCAAACTTTGCTTTTGCATCCAAAGCCCCAAATCTCGTGATACAGGATCACGGACGCTTCCCCCGAGGCACAGAAGGGTGGACCAAGCTCCCCATTCCAGGAGGATCCCTCTCATCCCAGGAGACGCAGAAATCCCACAGAAACCTCCCAAACCCCTTCCTGTCCCAGCGGAAAGGCCCCGAATTATCCCACAAACCCTCACCACGAATTTCTCGCCGTTCTGCTCCACGTGTTTGTAGGTGGGGATGGAGATGGGCACGGCCTGTTTCTCTGTGTAGTCATAGAAGGACTGGCCCAGGGAATCCTCTCCGGGATCCAGGCTCTCGGCCTCGTGCGGTGGCACCGACAGCACCGTCAGGATCAGCTCCTTCTCCCCGGCCCGGATCAGATCCACCACCTGCTTGTGGGTGGCCCCTTCCACGTTCACTCCATTCCTGGGGGGAATAAACACCCACAGGTCATCCCAAAAGCACATTCGCAGGGAATTCTCCACTCGGAAAGCTGGGGGGACTCGATGGAATTCCCCGGTTAGGCTCGAGGTTCAGTTTTCCTGCTGGTGGGTTTTTGGGGTTAGGAGGGACCAGGTTCCACTTGGGGATAGGGAGGCACCTGGAAGGTCTTAGAAAGCTTAGGATATTTTTAGGATATCAACATGACATTTAAGATACTTAGAATATTTAAGATAGTTTTAGGATACTTAGGAAATTTAGGATATTTAGGGTATTTACGGTACTTATGGCATTTAGGATATGTAAAATATTTTTAGGATATATAAGCTAATTAGGATATTTAAAATACTTTAAAGATATTTAGTATATTTAGAATATGTAACTTGTTTAAGGTACTTTTAGGATATTTAGGAAATTTAGGGTGTTTACAGTATTTAGGATATTTACTGTACTTAAGACTTTTTTTAGGATATTTAAGTTATTTGGGATATTTAAAATATTTTTTAATATATTTAGCATGTTTAGAATCTGGATCAGCTCCTTAACCCCAGCCCGGATCAGATCCAGCACCTGCCTGTTGCAGGCCCCTTCCACATTCACCCCGTTCGTGCGGGGAACAAACACCCACGGTCATCCCAAAAAAACATTCCCAGTGAATTCTCCACTTAGGATGTTGGGGGGACTCCGCTGGTTTCGCATGTTGGTGGGTTTTTGGGATTAGGAGGGACGGGGTTCCACTCAGGGACAGGGAGGCACCTAGAATGACTTAGGAAGTTTAAGCTATTTTTAGGATATTTATAGGGTACTTAGAATATTTATAAGATATTTAGAATACTTACAATATGTAAGATAGTTATTTTTATGCTATTCAAGATATTTAGGAAACTTAGAATATTTATGGCATTTAGGATATTTACAATACTTAGGACAATTAGAATACTTCCCAAGGCACCTCTAGAACATTCCCGACATTCCCCAGAGCCCCATCACATGGTTCTGGCTTTGCAGAGAAAATATGGATCAAACTTTGACCAACCTGCTCAGGAATCTCATCCCAATCTGTCCCAAACCTTCAGGAGCCCCTTGGAAGTGCTGGAGACCCAAGACATTCCCAAGCCACCTGTAGAACATTCCCAGAATTCCTAAGAGCCCCATGAGATGGCTCTGGCTTTTCCCAGAAAATACGGATCCCACCTTGGTCAACCTGCTCAGGAATCTCATCCCAATCTGTCCCAAACCTTCAGGAGCCCCTTGGAAGTGCTGGAGACCCAAGACATTCCCAAGGCACCTAAACATTCCCAAGAGTCCCATCACATGGCTCTGGCTTTGCCCAGAAAAGATGGATCAAACTTCGGCCAACCTGCTCAGGAATCTCATCCCAACCAGCTCCAGCATTCCCCATCACACCTAAATCCAACTGTTTTTCCACGGGCACAAGTCAGTGATATCCCGAATAATCCTGTCTTTCTCCCTTCCATCGTTTTGCCGGCAGCTTCTGGAGCTTTCCTTCCCTGTGGGATTATCCCGATTGTCATTCTGGGGGTTAATCGGGAGCTAAGAGAGCTCCCATTGTCTGTCTGCAGTGCCCTCAACTCCCCCAGATTCCACCCTTGGGAAGAGCCTGGGATGAGCTGGATCTTGGATTCAGGAAGGAAGGATGGAGCAGGAATGGGACAGAGGTTTTCCGGAGGAATCCACACTCCTGGAGCCTTCAGATGGGAGGTTTTCCAGCTCCACGAGATGAGATGTGGAATAACAGACCCACAGAGGAGTGACCACGTCCTAAACATCCCCTGAAATCCCAGTAGCTGCCTCAGGAATTCCTAGAAAAACTTCTCTCTCAGGCTCTTCCTCCAAAAAACCTCCCCCTCCCGGTCCAGTCTGCTTGGAATTCCAAGAGGTGGGAATAAAATCCCACCTGGAAAGGAACATGCAGTTGGGAAAACACCCAACTCTGCGCCGGGGACACGCCTCGAGATCCCAAATCCACCCTGCAGCCCCCACTGCCGGGATTGTAGGGAATTCCCTGCTAGGGGTGCTCAGGAAAAACGCCAGGATCGCTGGGAAAAGCAGATGGGCCCCCCAGGGAACCCCACCCCCAGCCCCGCTTCAGGGAAAGGAAGGGAAACAGGAGCTATTTCGGGAGCCCCGGGGTTATTGTTTCCTCCGGGACTGAATTCCAGGAGTTGGGATTGTCCTGGATCCAAGGAAAATGCAGATGGGAACATTTTGTGCAGCCGCATTAGGAATGTTAGAATATGGAAATGTAGGAATGTGAGAATATGAAAATATAGAAAAATAGGGATAACAGGGATGCTGAGACACTGGAAGATTGGGATATAGGAATATTGAACTACGGGAGTGCAGGAATATTGGAATATTGGATATTTAGAATACACAGATATGGAGAAATAGGGATATAGGAACATTGGAATATTGAACTACAGGAACATAGGGATATTGGTATATTGGAATATACGAATGATGGAATAGGGGAATACTGAAATATACTAATATATTGCAATATAGGGATACTGGAATGCAGGGCCACTGGAATATCGAAATATTGGAATCCTGGAACACCGGGAAGAGCCAACCTGGCAGTGCCACAACACCCAGGGACAAACTAAAGCCACATCTCCCAGGGAATATGCGGATAAACCAGGAGGGAATTCCTGTTCTTTCTGGCTGCTGTGCTCCCTGCCCACTGAGAGGGACACCCGGGACATGGAGACCACAAGCAAACCCCCTCATTAACCATCATTAACACAGCAATTAATTAATCCCCGCCCCCCAGGGCAGGTCCTCACCTGGTCCTGGCCCCCGAATCCCACAATTCCAGCCCCAGGCTCCAAACCCACCTCGAATTCCCAAGCCGGTGCTTGGAGCATTCCCAAAACACTTTGGAACGAGGGAAAATGTTAGCCCAGAACCCCCATAATCCCCCTAAATCTGCCTCCCCCTCCCCAAACACTGCTCATCCAGGTGCAGAATTCCACCCCCCTCCCGGCACTCCTCCTGGGCGGAAAAAACAAGGAGTCGGGAATCTGGGTCAGATGGGAAAGAGCCAAATCCCAAGAGGGATTTCTGTGGCCATGGGGGCGAGTCCAGGCATCTCCTGAGAGCCACTGCTGCCCATCCAAACGTGCCTGCTGCTTGGAAATCCCTGGAATTAACCAGGAATGGGGCTTTTGCCAACCTGGCATGAAGTAAAACTCCAAAAGGATCTGGAGGGATCCTTAGAAAACCCACCCCGAAACCCCGCAAGGCAAAGGGAAAACCTCCCCAGGAGGATTCTCGTGTTGGAATTTGGGAATTTTATCCCTAAAATTTCCCCCCTGCCCCACCCTGGAGGGTCACAAATCCCCAGTGCCCCCCAAACCCAAGGTGGGGGGAGAACATCCCCCCGTCCTCACCCCCAGTAAGGGCTCCCCAAAGCCCCTCCTTTACTCCCCCCCCAGTCAGAGACCCCCAAAACCTCCCCTGGGGAGGAGGGAACAAACCAGCCCCCCAACCCCCAGCTGAGGGGTGTCCAGGACCCCCCCCAAGC
>VXAY01004500.1:0-157778 GCA_013399855.1 Oxyruncus cristatus
GCATTTAATTGGCTCAGCCTTGGCTACTAGCAGGAAATTCCCTCCTGGAGCTGGCTATCATTGGCTCTTTTCATAGGACAGTGAAACTTCCAGCAGCTTCTCACTGAAATCACTTTATAGCCCCCTACTACCAAAAACCCAGCCACCTGAAGCCATGACACCAAGTCACACCAAAATAATGAATAAAGCTGAAGGAGAGTTGATTGGCATACGTTGAATTATCAGACTATCGGGCCTCACTAAATAATAGGACAAACTGCTCTTTACGTAGCAATTGAGATGATGTAGGAAGGAAAACTGTTTTAAAAAAGTAAGATAGGGGACACCTAGTATACACTTTGTGCAGGCAGTAATACAAATTATCTGCTTCTAAAAGTAATGTAGGGCATTTTCTTTACAGATGTGAATAACTCACACTATGAGTCTCTGAGAAACTAGGAAAGAAGAAGATCACACAACAATGTTTTCTAATGAATCTTGAACAAGGGGAGAAGTTTCTATGAACCAAAGATTTACCACTACAACGGTGTTATTTAAAGAGGAAAAGACCCATTATTCTGACACACTTCCCAGCAAAGCAATGGAACAACCAGTTTCAGTTCTGATGACTCAGAGGATGTTAACAGGGAATACTGGTCAGCACGCTTTCAGGAAAGTAGATTTCACCAAAGACATCCGTGTATGGTTTCCATAGAATCATAGAGTCATTTAGACTGGAAAAGACCTCTAAGAGCCTATAATCCAACACTGCTGAGTACACCATTAAACCATGTCTCTAAGTGCCACATCTACATGTCTTTTAAAATACCACCAGGGGTGGTGAAGCAATCACTTTCCTGGCAGCCTATTCCTGTTTCCTTAAGATAGGATGATTGGTTTGGTTGGGGCATGGGAACAGTGCTCTTATACTTCAATTTTGCAAGGTTTAGACCAGAGAAAAAACCTTGTACTGAAGAAAAACTTATGAACATAGGAAATGAACAAAGTTTGTATTAGATTAATAAGTACAGAACCACTGGTCACAAAATGAGGAAATTCCAGCAAAGTTGTTTTTAAGATTAAGCTACAGAGTTGGATTTAGGATTATGCCATGGAGATCTGACCTTAGCCAAGTGCTGTCCAAACATTTGTTTCTAGTGATTTATGCTAACATGGCCTCTTCTCAACGCCATGGGCAGATGATAGCAGGAATGGTAAGAAGGCCAGGCTACTGTTTACAGATTGCCTGGTGAGATGGTCAGAATCCATCTGAATACATTCCGTTAACCCGCTTGTCCTCAAAAGTCTAAGGGAGACTGATTTCTAGCAAACGAATTTTGACATTTGTAAAAGGAAGGCACTACATCTTGTGGAAAACAGTGTCTACAAGTCAAACATAGAACAGACAGGTGTCCTCTACAGTTCTGTGGGCTGTTCAGCAAGTGATCCTCACTGTCTCTGTCATTATTTCCGTTCCAGCCCGTCTCCCCTAAAATCTGGTAAGACAATTGTGACTCTGCCATACTTTCATGCAGTGAATACAAATCTGTAGCCTTTCTTCTGTACTTTCAGGTAGGCTTTTAAAAAAGGCCAAATCCCAGAACATCAATGATCTCTCTTTCTCACTATCCCAAAGATAACCTTCAAAAAACCTGTAAAATCTCTTTTACAATTCCAGAGAGGGACACACCTTTTCACTTCAAAAGGACAATGACGATTATGTTTCGAAAATGTTCTCTGGACACAGATCTCCCTTTATCTTTGGCATGCAAAACCAGACTGAGCAGATGACACACCTTGAATTTGTAAGATTAAAACAAAAGACAGGGGGAAAGAAGTGAAGATATTCTTGCAAGATGGTGTCATTTCTCCCCTTCATTCACATCCCTTCAATTTCAAACAACATAACTAGTGGTTTCAATGGGAATTATAATTGCAGCATCCTCAGAGTCCCATGCAGGCAAGGAGTTTTATTTTTCTTACACCCACAGAGAATTCTGTTTTGTTTCAACCTCTCATTACTCTCCCTTGCACACTTGGCTCCAAACATCAAATTCTGTCTCAGCCATTCAACATCTATTCCACTGGGCTGCTTTTTTCTCTTACCATTATGCATGCATATTGAACAGCTGGAACCTAGAAAAGGCACAATTAATTATTCTGAAATTTCCCAAAGAAAATATTTTCACTTTTCCTCAAATTGAAATTACTCTTTGGTTTAAAGAAAAAAGGAAAGAAGTGCATCCCATAAAACCTTACATACACCTCAAAAACTTGACGGAACATTTTAGCTTAAACAGCGCTCTAATTTTTGAGAGAAGGAGGTTGGTTCAGGCTTGCTTGCTTTAGTTTCTTAAATCACATAATGAAGTCCTTGTTGCATCTTGGTGCATGAGAACCAGAAGAGCAGAGGATCTCTATTCCTCAAACACCTAACAAGTTACCAGCCCTGCGAAAATCTGCTTGCTGGTTTAACCTGTAAGCCACAGATAAACAAGAATGAAAGTAACACCCACAAAAAGCAACAGGCTAAAGGGCAACACAGTCTAACTAACTAACAACTGGGTTCAGGACAGATCAGGGTATTGGGGCAAGGCAAAGAGCAAGGATTTCTAAATACCAGCCTGACCAGGTGGAAAACAGTCAGACACAAGGGAACACTCACAGGAGGACAAAGCCTTGCTGAAGGTAGATGGGTCAGGATCCACCATGGGTTTCGGTGGACATAGATGGGTTAGGATCTAACCATGATTTTAACACTCAGTCCACACAAAAAAACATCAGAATTACCTTCAACTGCCACCCCTGGAAAAATCCGTGATGTAAAAATCCAAACCAATATCTGCTTTGTGGAAAAACACCCCATCCAGTGCTCACTGAAGAGAAACAAGCTATAGAATAAGATATAGAACATAATGGTTCAGGGCATATGGGTCATTCAGCAATAGTTGTAGAGGGCTACAACTGCAGTGCCAGTACCAGCCCTGGATCTACACAGAGAAGCAAAGGACTAACACATCTGACAGGAAGAGTTTCAACACCGACAGAGAGCCTTTAGAGAAATCCTACTTCTGTTGCGTACTAGTTCTGCTGGCTAAGCTGCTAATTTAGCACTCTGCTTGTCCAACCACTCACGGATATATTGAGCTGAAAGGCTTCCTCTCTCGCTGCTCACCTCTCTTCACAGGAGTATGCAGTGATGCTCAGCATGCCCAAGCCACAAGCCTAGAGCACCAGCACTGACACTTTAACAGGACAGTCACGGACAGCTGACCTCCACAGAGCATTTGCAAGGTCCCAGCTGGACTGAAAAAGTGGTGTGCCTGGCTAAAATAAGCTCAAAAACTGAAGCAATGGGTTCATGTAAAAATGCTGCCCATTACAACCTCAGGCACAAATGGGAATGGGTTTAATTAGTGTCTGTACGCATGCACAAAAACAAGCCATATCTAAATTTTACAGCAGTACACTGAAAAAAAGACAAGGTGTTTATGTACATGTCTGATGTTCTCTAAATCAGCTTTTGGTTCTCAAATATGCCCTTGTAAGAGTAACTTGACAGCAATATATGATCACTGTTAACCATGAGGCGCGATAGGTAGATTCTTTTTCCCCTTACTTGTCATTTGTTAAATCAGCGTGATAGTTTAACACTTAACACACACTTTTACAATTCTGTATCAAAACCCAAAACTACAATGAAAGTAGAAACTATAAACTGTCAGAAAGATACATTCACTTTACATTCAGAAATGTATTTCAAATTAAAGAGTGAAATCTCCTTATTTTTCATATGTGACCATCTGCATCCTGAAGTAAGCAACAGAACCAGATAATCTGCATCAGTCTGGGTTTAACTCAACAATATCAACATAACATTTTTACCACTTTTGCAAAACCAATCTGCTCCATCAAGCACATCTTACAATAATAAGCTTTCCAACTTTCCAGAGAAAAATGCTTTTCAGGGAATCAGGGAGAGAAAGAAGGAAGAAATACATCACAGTTAGAAATCTATTATTTCGACCTTCCTCAGCAAACAAAATCCCTTCAGTTTAGGCAAGTGGGTTCCACAAGTGGTAAAGGAACCTTTCTACGCCTACACAAAAGTAAGAAGTCCCTCATCCTGACTGGGTCAATAAATGTGAATTGCACATAATACATAATTAAGTACAGCTCTGTCTTAAGTTTCTTCTTTATATGACACAGAAATAATTTAATATCTGGACTTGTTTATGGAAGAATGTTTAGTTATATTCAAATATCTAGTTTTTGCCAAATTAAAAAAAAAAAAAGGGAACAGAGTGAGATTAGATTTATGAAACCTCGGCTTCCCATTCATACTGGGGAATTGCAGTGAGATATTAACGTGAATTTCTCAACTTATGGAATGGAGGAGATGACATTAACTCTTCCACACAGACAGTTAATCCTCTCAACTCTTTGCTGGGTCTTTGAGTTCAACAGATTTAAGAAAAACAAAAGAAAAAGATAATAAAGCATTAAGCAGTGACAGAACATCCTCTGCCTCTTTATTGCAACCTCACAAATCTGTAACTCTGATAATAGTCTGAGTTCCATGTCAGTATTACAGTATTTCTCTAGATAAACCTTCCCAAAAAGAAGAAGCTTTAGACCAGCTATGTCTAATGCAATAGCCAAGTAGAATTAATATAAAAATACAAACCTTTGAGCTGTCACCATACATCCTGAATCAAAAACAGGAGGCAGATGAACATTTCTTTTTGTTTTGCAATTAATTTAAAATAATATGTGATGGGCTCTGACCTGGTAAAGCTCCTACTCCTCCTTATTGGTAGATCCACAAACTCCACAAGCTGAAGCAATGACAAAGTTTGCTATATTTCTACATGCATTACATTGTGAATCACAGTTAGACCATGCTCAGAAAGAAATGTTCCTTGTAGGTTATGTGGAAACAGCTAATTTGGTGAAAAGCTGTTATGCTAAGACCATCAACCAATAATTTTATTAGTGTACTATTATATGAGAATTCCTGACATGTTTAGGTGACACATAACTTCTGTGAAGGCACCACCTATTTGAGGAATTGATTATTAAGTTTAATTAATTTGAAAACTCTCAAAACAACATTCAGAAAATTCATTCTGGATCCTTTCCATAACACCAGTGGGCAGACTTTTACAGAGGCTGTGCAACTAAGAACACCCAGCTGACCCAGGACATGACAGGGTATTACTATAACCATTATTCAAATTGGTTATTAGCTCATTACAAAGCCTTCCGCAAACCTGGCGACTGCTGCTCCGGAGGTTAGCACGGAATACATGTGAGACAGTGATGCCAAGACTCTCAAGCCAACATGGCTTTAGCCTCTTGCTTAAAGACTCACAAACAATGAAAGGATTCACAACAATAAAATACTTGATGTTGCTAAAGACAGCCTGAAAGTTCCAGAACAAACCACCTCATCTCATCGTCATGTTTCAAGCACCACTAAAAGCATTCAGTTGTGCTTAATTCTTCCAGTGGAAATCAAAGGCACCCAGCACCCAAAATATCCTTCCTTTGTTCCTGGAGCCAAAATGCTTCATCTCTAACCCAAGAAGAAGGGACCAGCCACTCCATCTTTCTGTTACAATGCTAACTGCACTGTGGAAACTAAGCCATGCAGTGGTTTGGGATCCACAACCACAAAGTCTTACATTATGAAAAAAGTGAAACAAGCCCTCCAAGGAGGAGTGACTTCTGACTCAAAACTTCCCAGAGTGGCCCTAAGCACTCATTAGTAGAAACACAGGGAAAGAGTGCTAGTTCAGAAAAAAAACCAACAAAAACCCTAGTGAATTAACAACAGGTCCCAGCATCATTTCAGTTGTTTCTTAATATGATCAAGCTCCAATACCACATGAAAAGTCCGAGAAGCATCTGCAATGACATTCCATATTCTCCAGAAGAAAGAGGAGGAGGGTGGTGGAGACTGCACAAAGAGATACTAACCCTTTGTATCAGCCTCTTTTTGGTTGCCCATGCACTGTGCACTCACGCTTACCTGACCAAGGGCAGGAAGTGCTGCATATGCCATGGCCTGATTCATCATTCCTTTCTGCTTCATGATGAGCACGCGTTTCTGTTCCTCGCTCAGGTGCGCCATTTGAGCCTGCATCTGGGGCTGCTGGGGCTGCTGCTGCTGCATATATGGCATTATAGCGTTCTTGCTGGGATTTGCCATCGGTGGGGTCATCCTCTGACTCAGCTCAGCATTGAAATGGGTCAGAGGTTTGGTGTTGCCATAAGAAAGCATATTGGGCTGCTTGCTCAAGGAGTTTGTGACCAGGTTATTTGGCTGCTGACTGATCATGTTCATGTGATTTTGAGGGAGGTAGTTATTAATTGTGGTCTTCTGGGGATTGTTTGCCATAGGAGGCACTATTGGGTTTTGGTTGTTAAAGGCTTGAGGATACATCATTGGACTATTTGGTTTGTCTGCACTGAAGGGTCCTCCATAGGGACTAGATGGAGGGCCTGCAGGTGACCAGCTTGAGGGCTGATTTGGATGCTGCTGCTGCTGCTGCTGCTTCTGCTGCATGAGCTTGGCTCTTTGCTGCTGCTGGGCTGCCATCTGCTTGAGCTGCTCAGCTGGAGACAAGTCAGCGCTCGGCATGTTCACCGGCCCAGGCCCCGGTCCCGCCACCGTGGCTGCTGCTGGGTTCATAAGGTAGCCATTTCCAGAGCGCGCCTGCGTCTGCCCTGGGGTGTGGGCCTGGCTGGGAGTCTGAGGTGACTGAACAACACAATTTGCTGGTGAGCCGGCAGGGACCGGGGCTGGTGGGGCGCTGGACGCAGAAGCTATGCTGGAGGCTGTGGAGACGTTGGAAAACGGAGGACCGGACGAAGACGGCCTCACCTGGGGAGACCCTAGTGGAACATGAGCAAACGGAGAATGAGATGGGTCGCTTTTCACGCTTGCGCTCTCTTGAGTCTCTGTGGCAGGCCTGGGAAATTCTGGCTCCTTCTTCTCTTCAAAGTCTTCATTGAACAGATCTTGTATATCATCCTCGGGAACCGTGTTTGCCAGTTCATCTATTAGCTCCTGCCACTCCTGGTCGTTCAGGTTAATGTCTGAGAAGAGCTTGTTCTGATTCGAAAGAGATGTTTCAGAAGTGTCTATGC
Organism: Oxyruncus cristatus; assembly: GCA_013399855.1. Taxonomy (NCBI): domain Eukaryota; kingdom Metazoa; phylum Chordata; class Aves; order Passeriformes; family Cotingidae; genus Oxyruncus; species Oxyruncus cristatus. The sequence goes on from VXAY01004500.1 coordinate 7,135, forward strand.
AGTTGGAGTCATCCAAAGGCTCTTGCTTTAGCTCCTTGTTCTGCAGGATGTTAAAACTATCGTCTAGCTCATTGCAGCCATTAACAGGGAGCTTTATCTCGGAAAGCCCAGCATTTTCACCCAAGTCTTCCAGACCACTACTGTGAGTTCCACTGTTCTGCAGGGGCAGGGGAGCTTTCATGTCAAGCTGGTGAAGAGGAGAAACAGCGGGCAAAGGCAAATTATTGGGCAGGCTGTTGATTGCCTCGATGCCTGGCACATCCTTCCGTGTCCGCTTGCTGGTTGGAGAAAAGCTCCCATCGCAAACTCCGTTCTGCTGCTCTCCATTGAGAGGTGAACGTGCGCCTTCTAACTTCCTTTTGACTGTCTCTTGAAGCTTAAAAGAAAAACAAGAGAAAGAAAAAAATTAACCATTTGCAGATGCAAAAAAAGTGTTCACAAGTGCTGTGGCATACATCTCATCAAGCCTACCAGTGACAGTAAGTTTAAAAAGCTCTGTTTGGGAAGTTTCTTCGATTTCATTCTTATGCCTTAAGTAATTTGAAAAGACAAAAAAAAAGAAACAGCCAAACACCTCCACACCTTTCACTACTCCCGACCTTCCTCTGAAAGGAGAGCAGAACTGTAAAAAATGTCTGAGCTTTCTAAGCTACCAGAATTTTAGGGAGCAAGTTGCATGATTCAACTTTTTGGTGCCTAACACAGTGATGAGATTTATACAGTGCCTACCACAGTGAGGAATCTTATAGTGGACCAAAAAAAAAAAAAGGGGAATCACTAAAATTTACTATTTACTCTGAAATTTTTTTGTTGGAATTTTCTGGAAGCTTCTTGAAAAATACCTGCAATACAATTGATTGACTACTTGTGTTGTTGACACTAAATTTCTTTTAAAAAATTCATTATCATAGTTTCATTTGATTAGCCCTCTGTTCTTGGCTACAAAACATATTGAGAATCAGTTTTAAAGGAGGAAAAAATATATCCACCCTAGAAAATAGAAAGCATTTTGCATGATGTAACTCTGTCAAATAATGAAAAAAAAGGAAATTAGCTGTGTGTTAGGAGCTAATGTGAAACATAAATAGCTAACAGAAGTGATAGCAAGACAAGTCTCCAGGAAAGCAACTAAATTAGAATATAAGAATTTTATAAAAAAATTTGTGTATTAACATAAGCTTTAATTCAGGTTAAAAGAAGCATAGCAAAGAACTGTAACAAGCTACAGTCCTCCCCTATCACACCAAAGTCAAGTCCTTCACTTACGTACCAGGCTAAAAAAAGCATCCCTCTTCAACTAAGGCAAAAAACAATAGTGGGGAGGGGAGGAAGCAAAGAGGTCACAGCTCTAGCAAACGCCTTCAGGACACACTCGCATCCTTGATACCAGAACAATAGAATACAACATACTGAAAGATTTTATCAAATTTTAAAGTATTTTTACTGGTATGAAAATCCCAGACATGCAGCTCCCACCCCTTCCCTAACCTAGGGGTCCTCAACCTTCTTTCTTCTCACAATCCAGATCCCATTTATTTCTCCCATCCCAAGGGGGCTGGTTCGCCTTTCATCCTATGTGTAAGACAGGCAAGCAAATCCATATCTCATCCTGGTTTTGGAGGGAGGGGTTCTGACAAGGCTATGCCCTTCTCTCTCCCTTCAGGCCCGTGTGGCTCCTTTCAGCACTCAATGCAGAGGGAGATGGCCCACACACTGCTGGAGCTACAGCTGAACCTGCATGGGACACCAAGCTACTGACAGAGCTGCTCCTCTGCAGAGATGTGGCCTTTACAACAAAGCACAAAGGCAAGTCTGTGAGTCTGAGCAGACCATCGGTTCCTTGACTGGCACTGGAACAGAAGAGCTTACCCCGAGTCTCTCCCCACCCCTGGTTTCTAGGGGTACAGAAACAGCACCACTAATGGTCTGCACCACCAGGCTGCAGAGCACGACGCCCCACAGCAGAGCTCATCTCCCTTTGCCATGGCAGCAGAGAGCTCTATTAGCAAGAGGTGCTTGCCCAGGGGTGGCAATTGCCTGAATACTGGCAAGTTAGAGGCCATATGGAAAGCAAGCCAACACCCAGGACTAATGTGAAGTCAGATCCCACAAGGGGACTTATGATATGTCTCTCACCTCTGTTGCTTCTCTCTTCTAAAAACCTGTGTTAAGCTGAACACCAATGTATGGCATCACAGCTCCCTGCTGCTTTTTGAGCAGTGTAAGTGGCACGCCGCAGAGCACTGCAGCTGAGTTTGTGTCACTGATCTTTATACAACCCTGGTTCAGACCCCAGAGATGAGGAGAGGACGATACAGAATGGCACCACTTCACAAGGACAGCAGCACAGCTCCAGGGCAGGAAAAGAAAGAGCAGGACCTGGCCTCAAATGCAGGTGGTCAGCAACGTTTGATACAATGAGTTAAAATAGCGTATTTAAATGTTGGCCCTAATGGGCTACTCACACAATGTACAGCTGAAATCACCCATTTGAGCTCCTAAGCCATCTCACCACAAAGTCTTTATCTCTGTTTGCCTTCCACATCGCAAAAACATTCATCAAATGGCAAGTGACTCAAGACCAAGTTCAATGGGCATGCACACACAAAAATGGGGTTTGTAGAAATGTTTAAAATTTGTCATGGCCCTCTGCCCCGAGTTCATATTGATCAAATGCTGAGCTAATGTAAGAACAGGACCTGGTGGCAGGCTTCTAGTCATGAAGTAAAGTTCATATAAGGAAAAAATGTGAAAAAACCTTGTCTTAATGACAAGGCAGGGATGAGTGAGAGTGATTACCTGCTGAGGAATACAAGTGAACTGACATTTTACAACAGTTTGAAGGAATCCTTTACAAAATATTGGTAAGAATAATACACTTTCACATGGTTTCACACTTTCGGTTTTCACATCATTTACTAATTTATCCTGAATGCACCACCTTATTTGTACATGAATGTTTACCAAAAGACTCAAAACTATCTAGTGGTAAATAACCACCCCTAAAAATATCAGTTTCCCGAAGTTTCATTGTATGCTGGAACTTGGATGTCCCCTTGTACAAATGTACAGTGCCTTTAGTGAAAGTAAAGGCAGGATCAGTATATAAATATATAAATATTAATAATCATGCTTATCATTCATTACAACAAAAAGGAGCTTGACATAGCAACTATTTTCCATCCAATATGAAACACGCAGAAGTGATGTCTTGTTGCAAAATATTAATAAATTAAATTAAACCTATTCTAACTTTGTAGCTCCACATTATTCTCCTTCAGAGGCTTTAGGATTTGGGGGGTTAAGAGGCACTAATCTTTTTTTTTTTTTTTTTTCCCTCTCATTGGAAAACTGTAGGTAGACAGAAACTTAGCATAAAAGGTTTATTTGAAGGCAACATGCTGGGTACAACCTTTGCAGGTGGAGAAGCACCTTGGCTCCAGCATTTTGAGGGGATTGGGAGCCATAACAATAGGTGCATCTCCTCTTTTGGGGGTGCAACACATAAATATTCTTATCAAATTATTTCAATGCAAACATTTATTCTTGTATCTTGATTTAATTCCCAATCACCATGTTAACTCTTGAATGGTTTGAATATCATGCACTGACCATATACTGGTAAAGACTTTGCCACCACCAGGACTCCACAGGTTCTTAGACTGAAACCTCAGCACTACCCCTTCCCTCTATAAAAACAATCCCTGAAGTAAAATATTCTCCTGTACAGGACTCTCCCTCCCCTTAGTACTGGTATATAGTTTGTGCATGTTTTACAGTGTGCATCATGAAGATACTAGCAGGAGCTGAGAGCTTTATGTCTAGGAGCAGAAGACCGCTGATGCACAAAATAAAAATAAAAGGAAAATACCAAAAGAAAAGGAAAATATTAAAATAGAACCCCTTGCAGCTTCATAATCCTTTAGCTGTATTTACACAAAATACTTGGCTGATGGATCTCCACTTTGCAGCACTTTTCTACCCCAAAGCAGAAGACAGTGAAGCAGGACTTGCTATTCTCCATATGCTTTTGGAGAAACTCCAGTTGCAGAGCAAGAAAAGGTCAAACTTTGGCAGGTTGACTTTTTAAATGACTCTGGGTTGGAGGAGAGGCAGGGGGACAGAGGCTGTGCATGCAACCACGCAGACACGCGCGGACCTGGATGGTCTGATCCAACCCATCCTGAAATTCTCGGCAGAGCCGCTCGGACATGCCCATGACAGACCCAATAGATAAACAAGAGTGTGTTGAGGCTGTCTGCGGGGCTTTCATCTACGAGGGGAATCTGCTCCGCTTCATCTCACCAGCAGCAATTCATTTTTCAAAAGAAATGAGACAGAGGTACTGTTGTTATAGCAACAGCCGAGCCACTTGCTGGCCCATCCTCCACCGCTGAGCTGCCTTTGGTGGGCGGCTGTTCCAGTCATCCATGGGGAGTGACGAGGGCTGTGGCAGCAGACTAGTCCTTTCATTGCTCCTTAAAGAGGAAAAAAGAGAGGGAAAAAAAAAAAAAAAGAGGGGGGAGGTGGGGAAGCCAAGAGGCTAAATTCCCTCTTTGCCAGCAGAGGCTGAGCACTATTCACAGGGTGTAACACAGGTCCACTTCTACTCAGTAAGCCCACAGACAAGGAGGCTTAACATCCCTTTTATGGATGCTTTTGTGTACCAGCTACATAGTGGACGTGTTGACTCTGACTCTCCTCTAACTAAGGCAGTTCCAGCCACTTCAATACAAGGCAAGAGCAACAACTGCGAGAGGTCTGGCATGCTCCTTCCCCAGCTCTACTGGAACATGCCCTGTTCTGTAGCTGTCTTTGTTCCCCTTGGGAAAGCAGAGAAACCAGCCAAAGCTCAAAGTCCATCTTCCTCAGAGAATATGCATGTTTACAAACAACAAGGGTTATCATCTTCTCCACAAGCTCTTCTGTGACCCTTTCTGCTAAAAATTGATCTGTTCCATTCTTCATGTTGAATCAGTCTGGCCCACTGGCTCAAATGGCCTTCCATGGCAATAACTCAGTCTTGGCCCTTTCTCCAGGGCTTCAACTCTCACTTCCATCCGTCTGTCTAGTTTAGGACTTCTTCTTCCAGATGTTCCTAAGCTCACCCCACCTTTCTTCCTTCTGATCCGAGAGCCTCTCCAGCCAGATCTTGATAGCCCCCACCTGCAACAGGAGTGCTTTCCACGAGCTCTGCCAAACACCAGCCCAATTCAGCAGTCTACAGCCTACACCCCAAAGACTGAGTCAAGTTTGCTCCTTAACTTCTCATGCTGCACTCAAATCCTATCAAGAATTTAGGAAGTGCCCCAGGAGTGGCTGTGAAGTGACACTAAACAAGTGGATTTGACATGACAGCTCCTCTAAGCGAAGACATAATGACCATAACCACCATCTGAGATTAGTAAGGAGTAATCAGCATTGCCATTTGCATGCCAGCAATTCAGCTTCAACATTTGAAAGGATTCCTCGTTTCTTGCACATCCTTCCTTGCTCTATCATCTCTGAGACTGCCATTCAAAAGTCAGTGCCAAAGAACCCTACTGCCTGAGGTACAGCCACTGCTTGTCACCGGTGTTTGAAGTCCATCAGCTCCACAGAGGCCTCCTAATGACACTTGCTGCAGGTGTCCCACAGAGATGGTGGGAAGTGCAGGACAGCCTTTAAAAAACCCCATTGTGGCCGAACTCAGACCAGTGGCCAAGTGAAGTGGAGGTGGGTTACAATATCACCACTTCCGACAAACGAAAATATTTCATGCATCAAACCACTCCCCTACTACTTGAATTTCCTCCTGCTGCTGAAAGCACGGCACCAATGCCTGCTAACTCACAAGATGAAGCCTGACGTAGCAAATTGATTTTGGAGCACAATTGCTCATTTAAAGCACATGCTGTGCTCTTCCATGCTGGGCCTGCCTGTCCGGCTCTTGCTGGCCAGGGCAATGTTTAAAATATGCAGGAAATTCACGTTGTGAAATCTGTTTGAAGTTGGTAAAATCTCATCCTGCCAACCTAGCCAGTAACCTGTTCAACTCTGCGGGCTCACCGGGTAACCTCTGACTCAGGAAAGGGGTCAAACCTTCACCTTTTACCCAAGCTGTGAAAGGCTCCTGGGAAACCTTTTCATCATCCTTATTTTTGTCATCAGGTCACCAGAAGAACAAAACTACTCTGGGTAATAATAATATGATGATCAGGGCACCAGTTAAACCTGAAAGAGCTAACAGGAAGGAAAACAAACCACTTCCTTGCATTTTATCTGGGCTGGTCAGTTGGGAAGGGTTGCTCTCACAAGCAGTGAGAGTAGAGTGCCTGGATGCAAAGCCAGCAGTGCAGGACCCTCACCAGAGCTGCCTGCCCCAGCCAGCCGTCAGGCTCCCAGCCACCAGTGGGAACTGGATCACACAGGGACATCAAGCAGAAAAACAGGAAGAAGTGTAACAAAAAAGGCTCTGGATGAGAGCAAAATAGCAACGGCACTGGTAAAGTCAAATCAGGTAAATGCTGTGACTCCACCTGCCCTCAGTCAGCCAGGTAAGGGATGCTGATGTGTGCTAAAGCAGCTCAAGAAAAGCTGAATGCAAAGACATTGCATGCCAAGTTTAACTGAACTTTACAGCACCAATTATTTCATGGATGAAATGCTGTCATCACTGTCAAACAGGCTTCGTGCCCAAGTGTATGATCTACGTGGCTTCCTCCTCCTCAGATCCATCCAATTCAATCCCTCTTCAGACCAACAGGGTAAACAGTGGCAAAGTGGTAACCTCATCACTTCAGGAGTGCCAGCACTCCTCTGTTCATGCAAAAGTCTTAATGAAGGTGCTACGAGCCTGAGAGCTGAACTACTGAGCTGGCAGTGCCTAGTCCTGCCTCTCACACCCAACAGCTGAGCTCTACTCTCTCTGTAAATGTCCTTGCAGACCGCAGGAGCTACATTTTGAAAGTGTGTTATGAGGATTTAGTCAGGCAGCCTCTAATTGACTTGTGTGGGAGTTGTGCTGGTAAGTGTTCACCCTTTGAAAACCCTCCCAATCTGCTTTGTATCTGTACAGGAGGGAGGCTAATGATAAAAAGCAGACACTGCAGATTATTAAACCTGTACCTCCTGAAGAACTCCTGCAAATCAGAAGAGCACTGCAGGAACCTCTTGAGTTTTAAACTAAGAAGCAGCAAAGCAACATACCCAGTGTTGTTGTACATGCACCATAGCTACTCATTCACTACTCACTAGCTCTTTAAACTCCATATGTGACACTAGAAACGGTTTCCTGGGGAAAATCTTGTCCCAGTTCACCCTTGGATGGGCACAAGCCATAGCAGGCTAGTGAAGTGTGCTCGTGGCACCCTGTCTGCCCAACAAAGTGGCATTTGGGACGGGAGAGAGTTCTTAATGCTCCACAAAGGAGGAGCAGCTCTCTGACACAGCCTCTGCTTTCCTCATCATTAAGCCACCGGTAGAATATGAGCTCTGACTTAAGACCCGACAGACTAAAATCTTGTCTAACTGCTAGAAGGGAAAAGCCCTTTCGATGCTTAGAGCAATTAAGTTACCTTCCAGTTGCTCACTAAGTACTGCCATGCCACAGTCTACGTGCATAATACAATATTCCAGAATATTCTTGCAGAAACTCCAAAGAAGGAGCCGGAAGAGATGGTGAAGTGTGACAATACTCCCCTAATGACACCATTGGTTTCCATGGACTTTGAGGTTCTATTCAGCCTCTTTTATTCCCGAAGCCTGTTTAGTGTATGATCCCTAGAAGACTAATAGCAAGCTGACAGAAGGCTGAACTCAGAAGTGACACGGCTGTCTCCCATTCATTTCACTGGTGTTAACTCCCAGTGCTCTCCAGCCCATGGCAACATGGCTACTTATTCCACAGTTGCATCAAGCAGGATCTTCCAGTTCCTCAAATCAACATGGGGTACGTAATTTCAGGAATTCTTCCGCACGACTAAGTTCAAGTTCATGCTTTCTGAAGCAAAGTGTTTGATACAATTGGAAAAGGAAGGAAATGAGAGACAGGTAGTCTATAGGCTGCACCTGCTCAAGCCTACACATTTTAGTCACCCTCTTGGAGTAACAACATAAATTAAACTTTCACTTGAAAATAATTTAAATACCAGATTAACAGATTTTCACAACCAACACATTAAAAAAAAAAAAAAAAGAAAAAAAAAAGCGCCTTGTGAATCTACTTATATTGTGCTGCAAACAAAATGGTGAATTTAGCCTACTCTTCCCCAGCTGTCTTTTGTGCCTGACTGGGCAGCTTGTCTGAGGACATAGGGGACCTCAAGATTTCTTTGCAAAGACAAATACTTTTAAAGGAGTGTAGGTTATCTAAGTACAGGTTAAACAATTAACAGTACAGTAAGCCCTGCAAAGGAGACCCAAGCATGGGGAGAGAGGGAGGGAAATGAATCCTTTGCATAGTAATGAATGAAAATACTCATTTTTTTTCTAAGTTCTAATCCTCATTATGCTACTGAGACATGTCTTCTGGGGAAAGAAAAGAAAAAAAAACATGGCACAGACAAGTATGGAAGCAAATTTGTGCTAAGGTATAGACCATTTAAAAATAAATAATAAAATCAAATAACTGACAATTTTAAAATAGAAAATATGTCAGAGACATCCAAAAATGGCTTTTTCCTTCAGCCAAACAATTCCCTGATCAGCACAATCAGCTTGATCCATCTCTAGGAAAGAAGAACAACACAGGAACCGCTTGTTTGCCATGACTTTGCATATCTCTTTAAAGGAATGCATGCAGCACCAGTTTTGAAAGACTCCTGGACAAAACCCATAGTCCAATCCTGAGAGGCACTGAAGCCCTCAGGTCACAGAACCACAGAATGGTCTCGTTTGGAAGGGACCTTAAAATAATCCAGTTCCAAATCCCCCTGGCATGGGCAGGGATCCCACCCGCTAGACCAGGGCCCCACTCAACCTGGCTTTGAACACTTCCAGAGATGGGTCCCATTAAGTTCACAAGGAATTAGGGGCTCATTTATAAGATAATTTCTTCTGCACCAAAACTTCTTCAGAGATGGACACTATATCTGATGGAACAACTCTTATTTACATCAATATTTTGGCTCCAATACAAGTTATTGCCAACACTGGAAAAAAAAAGCAGGATCCCTGAAGACTTGTGAGGACTCAAGGAATTAAAGGATTGTACAGGATGCCCCAGACATGTTCTGAATTATTCTGAGCACAGTTTGAGACCTATTTGCCATGGGCTAAAGGCCAGACAGCACTCAATAGCAAACTTGCCCTAAATATGGCCAAGTAAACCATACAAACTTCAGTTCTTTGTGGCCTCAGTACCTTCACCTCAAGATGACCTCAGGTTCCACAAAGACACATAGCTCCACTAATGGAAAAGCATGTCTGGTCTCCCAGATCCCATCAGCTATTAGAGTCAGGGTCCCGAGCCTGGACTAGCTGTGTGGGGTGAACTGCAAATGTACTATTTAAGTCTGAAGAAGAAGAAGAAGGTAGATTTTAAGCAAATGAAGGCCCCGATGGAGCTCAATACTTAGCGCACGGGTCACCTTGAGTACCCTAAGCAATTTAAAATACAAAGAATGGTTTATGCAATGAACAACAACGTCAGACCGAGACCTTTGCTCAGGTCCTGCCTTCCTTATTTCATCTACAGAAGCTGTCTCCAACCCAGGAGAAACCTCTTCCTCTCTCACCTTGCTAGTCTGAATATTCAGACACATTGCAGTTGGTTTGCGTGTGTGCACTTGGCTTCGTGTTTCCCCAAAGAGCAGATCCTAAAAAGAATGCACTCTGTTGCAATCTGGTGAATCTCTTCACTCCCTGCACTTATGTGGAGCACCCAGGGAAGACAGCAGCCATGGAGAACCTGCCCAAGCAATCATACAGTTTATTCCTGGCTTTCATGCCCTTCCAGTGGACTGCCTGGACCATTCCTCTCAGTTCCCCAGTACCTTCCTCAACAGTGTGAATGCCCAGCTGCAGGTGCCCATGCTCAGTCTAAGAGAACTACGCTGACAGGCAGGGAAGAGTGCCCACCTCAGCAGTGACCAGAGTCTTGTGAGTAGATGTCCCATTGCCTCCTGTGCCCTCCTAAAGCTGTTACATGAAGTTTGCAGATACCTTATCAACAGAGTATCAATGAATGCAATGAATTGAATGAATGATCATTGAATACTCTCTGAATTGCCAGCTACTATTAGGGGGAAATCACATCCCTACCTTCTTAAGCCATCTACTCATAAAGTTGCTCTGTTCTATTCAGGACTTGCCTCAAGCAACACAGTGTCCCAGAGTACAGAGGCAGCATCCTGTCTTCAGGCAAATTCCCCAGGCTGCTGGCTTTGGGGGGTTCAACTCATTGTAGCAACGGCAGGAAGTTTGCCAAAATCCCAAAGGCATGTAAGGCTTTGAGATCTTTCCCCACAAATCAAAAAGATGACCAGAAGAAAGGTGGGCAGTGTTCTGCCAAACAGCTCGAATTCCCAGTTAGTTGTGGCTGCGTGCCAGATTACTATCAGGCACTTTTATCTATTTGTGTATTTTGAAATACACAAAGGGAAGGAACTGCAACTCATAATGCTGTAATGTCTATACATGCCCAGCATACACAGCATGGGTTTTTTTACTTTTTTCCTTTTGCTGCCAGAAAAAACTTCTCTTCTTTTTCCAAATATGTGCGCACATGCACAGGTAGTAACTGCCCATGACACTCACATGGTGTTTAATCCCCAGCAATCTATGCATACTAAGCATATATTAGCAGCTGATTAAAATTAAATTTAGACCTCAGAGTTTTTGCCTTAAACAGTGTCAAATAAGCACAAGAAGACAAAAAAGCATTTGCTATTGTTAGATGCTGTAGGCAAGACCAACTCACTGAGAACACTACAGCTCTTTCCTAAACCCCTGGAAGGTGTGAAGCACCAGACATCAGTTTCCTGTTAGATAACCCATAGAAATGTATTATTTGCCAGTGTGAATTCATGTAACAGGCTTCCACTAGTCTTATGTTCCCTTTTAAAAGACTTCTCATTCCTACCTTTTTCTCCTGTTGTAGGAGTGATGAGCCACCTAGTACTAAGGCTTTTAATTTGTTAGTCTGAAGACAAAGTATTCTTGGGCTACTACCAGGATTATGTGGATTTTGGTCTCAGAGAAAAACATCGGTGGGCTGAATTTAAAAAGAAAAATAAAGCTAGTTATATGTCAACTCCCCTCTCCCCACCAATCCATCATTTAGCACTTAAATGCTGTCATTTAGGTGCAAATATGTATTAAATCTCTGAATTTCTCTAAGGAAAACAGAGAAGGAAGCTGCCTAAAGCTGTATATGAAGTCAGTGGCAGGGACAGAATTGGACTCAAATCTCCCAAATCCTGTCCCCAGACAACGGGAATACAAAATATCTTCTACCTTCTCAGCTCAATAGGTGCACTTGAGTCTCTTTTTTCTTGTTCAGGAAAAATAAGGGGTGTGTAGGGGGAGATATGAAGAGGAGAGAAAGAGGTTGGAAACTCCTGCAGGCGCCATAAGACAGTTGCAGGCAAGAACAAGTCAATTCATTCCAGCCTGAAGGATGCAATTCACACCCCCTTATACCAGGCCGAGATAGAAACCATGCTCCAGAAGTGTCTTTTTCTTTTCACTGACCTTAAAGGGAGCCTTGGTAACTAGCTGAAAAAGAGGTATATCCACAGTCAGATGCCTCCATCTGGACCTTCCCCAAGCCACCAACATTATTTGCCCAGTCACAATTAGGGCACTAATTACATGCTACTGCTGTTGACATCTGTGTTTCATAAAGATTTCTGTCTCCGTGGGTTGGGTCTTCCCCCCAGTTTCATTTCCAGAGGTTTCAGTTTTGTCACACTAAGCTCTAAGAAAATAAGCTTGAAATCTTCAGTTTGGCCTATAATTATGATATTAAATTTGCTCTTGGACAGAGTCTTACTTTCTTGCAGTGCCAAGGGAAAGAAGGTTGTGCAGCTCCAAGTTCTTGCTTAGTAACTAACTTACATGGTCAATCACTTCTGGGTTGTTTAAAAGAAGCAAGGCTAAGGGGAGATCTAGCAGGAGGGACTGTGAGTTTAAATCACAGATAAACAGTAGTGTTATAACCACGATGGTCTAAGCAAAGTCTGTAAAGAGAGAAAAAAATATTCTTAATTAGACACATACAGATAGCAGAGAACAGACAAGCTTTGTGGTAAGCAAGCACTTCTTCCTTCTTTAATAGCATTTTAGTAACCTTAGTAACAACTTTAACAATGTGCAAACAGGCTTAAGAAATGATGTAAAATCATGTAGATATCGGGCATATAGGATTGTGTGCAAATCTGCTGTGTGATAAAGCTTCCTACAGTACAAAAGTTGTTTTTTAAAGGAAATTACATGGGCAGCAGGTTGAGGTTTTTCCTGGGGGTATTTACAATGCTCCTTTATTTTTCCTCCTTTCTTCTAAGCTTTTCAAAACAGTCAAATGAAAACAAAAGCCTGGCAATTAGCATATTTCAGAATTACATTAAGGGCTCAGCTTTAAAATGCACAGCTGCCTGAGACTGACTTTTTTTCAATGCCAGGTGGAAGACACGAGGCCAAGAACAAACCTTGTGTATTGTGGATTCTGATATCTGTAGGATTTGCAGGAGCCCACGGTCTCAGTATGTCTGGGGACACAAGTCACTGTTTTGTTTCTGGGGGTTTCTTTTTGGTCTTTGTTTTGTTTTTTGTTTTTTTTTTCCCCCAAGACCAAAAGCTTTCTGGTATTGCCAAACATTCAGACCTGCAATAATCATATTAGAAACACTGAACACTGTAAAATAGAGGATTTTACTGACTCATCAGTAAAGTAGTGGCAGCCCTCTCCTCCCCCTGCTAATGAGAAAAGACTGCAATGCCTGAAACTAAAACTGATATGTTTCCCTTTGAGTGTTCCCTATGCCTCTGTACAGCTACATAAACTACCCGACGACATTCTCCCTACACAGTGCCTGTAAATGTTACCAAACAAAGAGCTACCAAGTGGGTACTGGGTAAAAGACTCCCCGAGGAGCTGCGGGCGAACGCAGCAGGGCACAGCGCCCTGCTTGGGAATGCCGCCTCCCCACGCAGCCACTGCCGAGCAGAGCTTCAAACCACAAGGATTCAGACGAAACCACGGAGCCGCACAGATTCGCCTCCTGGGCTCGGCACGGCGGGGCTGCCGGCGGCCTGTGTGCTCTGGCATTCCTGGCTTGTGCTCCAACCTCTCTCAGTACAGGCACGCAAGCAGGAGTCCCCCCCGGGGGATAAAGCTGCTCTTGTGCTGCTGCCTAAGAGCTATAACCGATCCCTGCCTCCTCCGCTTTCCCGTCGCCCTGCTGGAGCCCTGAAGCTCTCACCTGGGTGTCAGCAGCCATCAGGGGAGGCTGTGACAAACGAGTGGCGAGCCAGCCCAGCCGCAGCAGCTCTGTGCAGTGATGAGAGGCTTCAGGGAGCTGGGTAGGAAATGTGCATCAGGCAAGGGGGAAACATTTGCTCGCCCCTTGCACAGTCCCGTCTTTTTTGCTCCCCTGTCCCTGTTTCCTGTATTATCACAGTTCAGATCTCTCAGCCTCACACCTATGTCCTGTGGCTGCAGTAGGCAAACTGACCTTAGAGCATGAGCCTTCCTTCTGGCAGCCCTGGGGCCTCTTCTTGCTCAGTGCACACTCATATGCCAGCAATCAGCCTCTCCCCATCTTTCCAACTGCTTTCTTCCCAGCTTTGCTGGTGTTTAACAGGTCTTGGATAAAATCATGAGAACAACTGATCTCATTAGTAGTTTCCTCAAAAAGACAATTGGAGCTGAGTGTTTATCTCCTCCAGCAATTCTCAAACTCACATGAAAAGCATGAAGGGAGACGAAGCCTAAGGTTACTCCAGGAATTCCAGCTACTGACTATGAAAGGAATTTGCATAACATGCCCCCATATGCAGTGCAAGCAAGAAGCTTCTGCCACTGTTTTCTTGGTTTTCCTCGTTTTCACCACACCCTTCAAGGGCAAGAAGAAACCTTCTTCTCGTATTCAGGGGGCTGCAAAAGCAAACGGTGGACAGATGGGCTCAACAAGAGGTTCTTAGACCTGGGATAGCTGGAAGATGGGAAGATGTGCCAAGAAAGACTGACTATGTGCCTGCTCTGTTTCTTACACTCTGCTCACTGATGAGAGAACACTGGGCTTAAATGCCCCTTTGAGATGACCCAGTACAATAGTTTCTATACCCACAGTGCCTGCAGAAGAAAAGCTACTTAGAAGCTTTTTACTAAAATAAAACCAACAGAACCCTCCCTCTACCAGATTTCGAGTGTTCTAGTTATGAAACACTTTGATGATAATACATGATTTTATAAAGCAGCAGCTATACAATGCAAGGTGATACAGAGTTGTTTCTAGTAACCCTTAAATAAAGAGGAGTTGGAGCAAAATCACAACCTTGATCACTTGCTTTACTGCTTTTTGAATAGGGACTGAGTGCCAGACTGTGGTCATCCTATCCAAAGATAAACAAATGAACATACTTTCTTCTCTTCCCCTCTTCATCCCCTACCTCCTCCCAAAACTCCCAGCTCCAACATAACCATGACCTACCTATCTTATTTTGGGTTCCCAAAGACTGTTACTGCAGTATGGAAGGAAGAACCGTGATAATTATCACACCAAACATGAGGAAGCAATTTTAGCAGCTACTTTCTCTAAAGGATAAAGAGAACTCGTCTTACTAATATCCAGGGCATACAATATGAATAAAAGCTATTTTTTTCACACAGAGAATGGGTAGCACAGTAAAAGGCCAGGGAAAGTAAGAGACACCAGTAGGAGCCATAGATGAGGGAGCCTCGAGGCCAAAATCTTCAACCTATTGAGGCCCCTGAAAGAAATGACAATGTCATGTCCAAAAATTAAGTTTTGCTAGAGAACAGACCAGCCATGTCATAGATAAAAAGCCACAGAACTGATAAGAGTCACTTAAGGAAATGTGAATTGTCATGATACTTGAAATGTATTTTCTCTGCTTCTTATGTGAAATGGGATCCTCTCAGAAAATACAATCTAATGTAAGTTATTTAAACAATAAACTCATTAAATTCTTGAAAATATAGAAGAATAAAAATATGGAAATCCTGGATAGGCAAAGAGACTTTTCCTTTTTCCTCGCTTTCCTTACTTTTCATATATGATGCTGTGACTCAAATTAACTCCACATAAATTCTGAATATAAAAAGATCACCAAATTAATTTTTTAATAGAGAAGGAAAAAGAAATCAACCTCCTTGGCAGAACTTGAACTCCATTTTTCAGAATGATTAGTTTGGCCACTGGAGGGCTCCAATATTGTTCCATAAAAGCAAAAGAAAGTTTACTAGGAAGGATAAACACATAACAAATGGCCTGGGCAATAAAGTTCAAACATAATGCTTAGTCTGAACCAAGATCTATGGTCTTGCAAGTATTTTGTAAGAGTCAGGCTAATTTAACCATTGTTTTGCTCTTGCAGCACAAAAGGAGTTGAAGAAGAATGATTTTCTTACAGTTTGGCTATAAACGTCTCCTCCAAAACAGCACCTATTAAAATGATTTTTGTATGCAATAGCAGAATAACTAGGAGTCTGCAGGAAAGCAAAACCCATAGGTTTCCTTGGTACATGTCAGTAAAACATATCTGCATGAAAGCCCAGTGCTACAGAGTACAAAAGAAATAGATTCTCAGTCCCTTGGGACTCCAGTCTTCCCAATGAAAGTTTACGGAGATAAATCACGCAACTTAGCAACTGGGAGCACAGGGAGGGGAGATCCTGCTGCATAAAGTCCTTGATTATTTGTTCTTCTTTGGATAAACCATTGTTTGGAGTTGCCTTTAATTTCTAAGAGTGCTTATAGGTTCAAGTATAGAAAGTCAAGGAATACCTCGCCCTAAAACTAATGGATCTTTTTCCAGTACCATGGCAGCCAAGATTCTATTAGAAAAACCTATGTGGTCCTGCAGAAGCAAGTATGGGCACTGATGTCAGTTGATAAGCTAATGACTGCAGCATATCAACTGATCAGCTAATGACTGCAATGCTCCAGCTAAGGATAAAACAAGAGCTGTTTCAGTATACAAGCACAGAAGAAGTATTTTAGACATCATTCTACCTACAAACTTACAGAAGGGAGCAAAATGTCAAAGTACACCCCCCGCCCCAATCCCTCTGGCTGGAGGTGGGGAGAATTCATCCTGGGCTGAGATGCTGACTGTTGGAAGTTTCACACAGAGCCAGATTTTAGGAGGTTTATTGGAAATACTGAAAGATGCGAGTGGGTACTATGAGAAGCCCAACTGAGCGCTGTTCTTGTTTGATGAAGTGTACTGTATTGGGTTGATGCACAAAACATTGTAGTTTTTCTGGCACACACTAATTTTTTCAGCTTCTTCAGTGTAAAGGAAAAAGGAAAAAAGAAAGATAGCTTGCTTAAAATATCCCTGCTGCTCTCCTGCAGCCCCTTCCTCCAGCACATCACACATTAATGCCAATCTGCTGGGAGACTGCAATTCGAACATAATGAGATATTAATGAGCTTTGCACATGTCCCCAGTCGCAAGTGTTCCCCCCCTCCCCAGCTCATTCCTCACAAACCTACAGAGATGCTTTGCTTGTTTTCCTGACGCTGCAGTTGTGACTCTCCCACCCTGCCCCCCTCCCCCCAGCAAACCCTGCTGCACCCTTCCACTTAAGCTGCCAGCTCTAAAGAGCACCAAATGGGCTGGCACTGCCTTGTTTCCTGGCCTAACGGATGCTTGTTTAAACACTGGAGCTGTTTGCATTGCTGCGGCTCACTGCATGTTAAACACAGTCCTCTGAAACCCTATGCCAATCCAATAAAGGTATCAGCAGTTCAGCGTGGGGAGGCAATTACTATAAAGTCCCAAGTGTGCCTTCTAAGCTCAAGGAAGGAAAATTTGATTGAGCAACTAAAAGCAAAATCTGATTCGGTTCAGCATCGCTTGGAAGACACATGGTTTCACTGCAGCCAGCCCTATGGAGGGCAGGAGGAAATCAATGGGCAAGCTGGGGAGAGCAACTGCACATTGTTAAGAGGGCTTTAAGCTGGCCTGTTAGTGATGCTTTCCTCTGTCTCTGCAGAGCTGCCTCCCTCCCCCTTCATCTATACTCCAAGGTGTGCTCTCTTTCCTTCCCCCACCCCTTTTTCTTTTTTTATTTTAAATTTTACGCTGCCGATTTGGTTTCACCCTCTGTCAATTCTTGAAACAATTCTACTGGTAAAGGTCCTTTCCCCTGTACAAAGTCATTGTCATATCAAAGGGGAACTGTTACACAGGAACAGCTATGATGGAGGGCTGATGGTAATCAAAAAGAGATCTGTGCTTCATAGGGAGATGAAAAAAAATCCAAATCTCAGACTAATGATAGTCAATATTTTAGTGGACCAGCTCTTTACCTGGCTGAGAGCAGAAATTCAAGGGAGAGAGAAGATGCATTTCAATTCACTTAATCCACAGAAACAAAGCTGCTTTAAAATGTTCTACTTCCTTTACTTTTAAGTGAAAGAAAAGGAGATGAGGGAGAGAGGGAACGTTTTCATTTTATACTTTCCTTTTCTTTCTTTCATTTTAAACAGACTCTGTAAGATGACCTCACTCCGAGGGTGGCTTTGCAAATGATGTGAAAAGTTTTCCAAGCACTTTCCGTGGCTGTAGCTACCCTCAGGACCCTTGGAAAAGGGGATTTGCCACACCAGTCAGGCCAGTGAGCCAGCAGGCTTGGCATCCTGCCCCTAACCGTGTTCCACACCTCTGCCTGCTGAGGGGGCTGAAACTTTCCTCTCCCTTCTATGCTGCAGGGAAGGAATTATGTGTCCAGCTGGGAATCTGGAGATAACTTTGAGGGTTAACCTGCCCTCCTCAGAGCTGAGTCCCCAGTACTGGAGGCCAAGTTTGTCCCGTGGAAGGACGTGGCTGGCAGAGCGTAACTGGCACCTCCCCATGTCCAGAGCTCCTGAACATTGCCCCAGCCAGGGCTGGCATCTGGCTAACGGGCTTAGGATCAAGCTGTCCCTTCAAAGCAAAGTTCTCACAGGTCAGAAATCCGGTGTGATGCTAAGAAGTGCAGGCTGAAGGGTAGAGAGGACTGTGCTAATTAACTGATTACTGAAGGATAAATATCACCAGACCACCATCACTCCCACTGAGAGACACTGCCACTTGCCACGCTGAAACGAGGAGGGCAGGGAGAGGAAGCAGCATCTGGTTTTAAAAAGGGCTATCTGCAGGGGAGATTGCTTCTCTATTTTTACAATTTAAGAAAACAACTCGTACGGAGAGGATGGAGTTAATTCCAAAAATCTCACCTTTCCTCCTCTGGAACTACTCTGGGAGTTGCAAACCCCCTGTGGACTCCAAAGTCAGGGCAGGCAACAGGATGCCACTGGCGGCCTGAGTACAGAGAGTTATAGAGTGACTGCCTGATGGGTGTTTTGACAGAAATTAAGAGCTTTAAACCAAGAGGGTAAAAGTGTTGGGAAACACTTTTGTTAAAAAACAAACAAACAAAAAACCCCAAAACAAAACAAAAAAACCCAACCAAACAAACAACAAAAAAAATCCCACCAAAAAACCCAAAATGCACAAACAAAAAAACCCCAACACAGTCACTTTCCTATTTTCAGTTTTACAGCAAAACACAAACAAACAAACAGCACTTGTTTTTGCTGGCATTCCTTGCTGCAGCTGGGGCAGGGGGGAGGATGAGCTGGAGACATAATGTCTAGGTAAAGGGGGAATCCTTCTACACACTGCCCTTCAGTTAGGGCTTGGAATCTGGAGATTTAATTTCCACACCTTAGAACAATGATTGCTACTAAGAAGACAGGGCAAAGAGCACCATCCTCCTGGGTGGAGCAATGCAGCAGCCAGAGCTTAACCAATACCAAAACAAACAAAACCCAGGCTGTCTTGAAAGCATCAGACCCAGAGATCCCCAAGAGGCTCGTCACATTACAATTCCTTCACTCTCCTGAAGCTGAGAATACAGTTTATGTGAGGGCTTGAGAACCCCACTCACCTACTCACCAGTGGTTAAGTGGAATGATTTCCTGACGAGACTGGGGAAGGATGTGGCTCTCAAAATCGTAAATTGATGCAGAATCTAGCCTTTTATTTGAAGAAAACAATACAACAAAAAAAAAAAAAATCCAGCCCTTGTGACTGCACAGATAACTTCCCAAATATGACCCACTGATGTGCTATGTTTCTCAGTCTGCAAACAGGCAGCACCAAGAAGCTGCATCATGAAATCAATAAGACTCATTAATGATAATCAGTACCCTATGGGCAGCAGCAAAACTGCCAGGAATCCTGCCAGTTTTGTCCTTCTGCTGTTACTGGAGAAGTTCTGATTGACAGGAAGGGTAGATTTCCCACTTGCTTACATTCAGCAGTGTGAGATGAAGTCCTGTGGGAAGGTCCAGCCAGAACATCCCACAAGGAATATCAGCTTTTGCTCCAGTCAGAGAAGGGCTTTGCAGTCTTACAATCACCTACACCCGTGTCATCCCACTACAACATGGGATGAGGCTCTTTTCTGTCTTTTGCATCCTGCTATTCTGCTTATCCTTGAACTCCACAACAGGCTTTCCTGCCTCCTGACCCCACCATGTTGGTGAGTTGATGACCTTCATTTCCTGACATAACCCATAGCCTCAGCTTTGAGATGCACAAGGAGCTACACCATGAAAGACAGACTAGGCTGTTAAACAACACAAGGTGAGCTGGAGGTTATTTTCACTCTCTCAACTCTGGCACTGCAAACTAGAGGATCTGCCATCCATTGTCTTCCCTTATGCTAATGGTGAACCACTAAGGAGGTATTTTTGGACTCAAGGAAGGGACTTAATGGTCCCTTCAGCTTCTTCAAGGTCTGCCTCACCCCTCATTTCGGTGACTCCCAGTTTTTACTCGTTCCCTTCAGCCTAGAATCGTCTTGGGCGATGACCTGGCCCTAGACCACATCCCACGTACTCTCTGACACAGACCATCTCAAGTGACCAACAGATGTGTAGACAGGACTACTGAACATGAATCCCCATGGACATAACTATTTCAGGATGAAACTATTACTGATTTTTTAAGATTCAGTTACTTGAAGGGGTTCATTGCATACTCGTTACTTGTTTAAAACCTCTGATTTGAAATGGTACTTCTGAAGGGACTGATCGGTTTCCATCTCTGACATATGACTCAAGGAAAAACAAAGAACACAATTAGGTTTAAAGCAACAAGAATTTCCTCCTTCTCATTCACTTTGAATAAAATGCACCATGACAGCATAGTTACACATTCACAGTTTAAGCTGATCATTCCTCAGAATAAAAAAGCTTTTTCCAGAACCTAGGTCTACACAATGGAGATAGTTTCCTATTAATCAATATTGTGGAAGAAAAGTGTAATAAATTGCCATACATCCAATGTCTGTAATCTG
The DNA here is from genome assembly GCA_013399855.1 of Oxyruncus cristatus. Lineage (NCBI taxonomy): Eukaryota > Metazoa > Chordata > Aves > Passeriformes > Cotingidae > Oxyruncus > Oxyruncus cristatus. The sequence continues at coordinate 27,656 of VXAY01004500.1, forward strand.
CTTAGATAAAAACCCTGAACATTCCTATAATTCACACTTTCCAGGGAAATATATGGAAGGACTGACAGAGACTACATTTGTCAGGAGAAAAACCTAGGGGGAAAAAAAATCCCCGAAGTGTTTCTCAACCACAGTATCATCTCATCAGAAGATTCACAGGGTGACGCTGAGGTAAAGGAAATGGAGAAAATGCTATTTCCTGCTTCATTTCCTCCAGGGAGAATCTGGAGCAAGGTTTCATCAGATTACAAATCCAAACCACCACATGTAGACTAAATGTTTTGTTTTCAGTCCCAAGCCTTCAAGGAAGTACCCGGCTGCAAGCAGCAGTGGTTTAGCTCTGCCTCTGTGAAGTGGAAGGGGAACAAGGAAAATGGGGATATGACGAGTAAGGAATGGGGGTTGTCATCTCCAGTCTTGGTTTCTAGGTACTGAGTAGGGCAAGGTCCACTACAGAAGACAAGGTTACTGGCCTGGATAAAGGAATTTCAGGTTGCCAGTTACAGAAACAGGAGACGGGGGGGAAAAACCCCAAACCCCAAAACCAACCACCTATGTTTTCATTTCCAGAACAGTTCAAATATTAAGGGTGTCTTAGTTATTACACAAGGTTTTGAAAAATTCCAAGTATCAGATCTCTGAACATCAGACCTTTGCACAGGTACCCCCAAATCGACAGACATTTCTGGAAATGTTTCCTGTTCCTGCCAGTTCACATCAGTAGTCACTGCCTTGAATTCAGCGATGTTAGACTGGCATTCACTGTCACTAACCACACAAAAATCTGCCACGTAACAGTGCACAAAAATGGCAAGTCATCAGTTGTACTTTATTGAAGTACCTGATGGAAATGTTATTATATGCCCAAACATTAATAAACTTACATCAGAAGCTACTGACTACATGTGGTTCTGTCTGGGCTCTTCAAGAAGCCTGAAGAATGGAGGCAAATTGGATGCTATTGGAAAGCACTTTGTAGAACGCCCTGATAGCGGCTCAGGGGGTAGAATTTGGAAAGCACACTAAGGATTGATGGACTTCGTGATACTGACGCACAAGGGAGGGTGGCTGGGTTTCAAACAGCTGAAGATAGCCCCATATCCCACGTCGGAACCTTTGGTGTTGCACCTCACCCATCTCCTAAGACCCCTGAAACTCGTAGTACAGCATTTAAAACAAACTGACAACAGTGCCAGGTTCCCCTTAGAATGCCTCACTGCAGTAATTTCCCAAATGGATTCTGGTGCTTCACCAAAGTGTGTGTGTGACAGAGCTGAAGTGTTTCATTCACAGTGATGCTGAGGACTGGGGATGGCTGGTCTGTGCTGTAAGGACTGGATCTGGCTTGCAAGGTGGTTTTTCTTAGTGCAAACAAATTACCATTTTCAGCGTGGTCTTGGTGTCGAGCTCTTCCAGCTGATTGAAAGGATTGGCAGTTATGAAAAGGATGGCGGTTGATTAGGACACCAGGCATTTTTCTACCAACTAAATGGTACAATGGTCCTCTTTGGCCTGAGACACCAGGATTTATAGATCCTGCAATGTAGGTTTAAGGTCATCCAGTAGCACATACTTTCATTTTTCTCTATTGTATATTTATATGATCAGAGGAATGGTTATTAATGTTGAACACGGTATCAATAAAGCAAATCAATAAATCAGAGTAAAGAAATTCTAGAAACTGGTAAGGGAACTTCTTGGGGATCAAAACTCAGATGCCAATCTGGAACTCAGATCTCAAAGCCATTTTTCTGAGGCCATGCCTCTGAAAGAGTTGTCTTTCACAGACAACTAACACTGATGCCTACAGGAAACCTCACTCAGATATAGGAGAGCTACCCAACACCCTCCAAGTCAGTCTGGCCCCATGGTGGCCCAGAGAACTTCTCTGGATGTGCTGTAGGGGTGCTCTTATATAGGAAGCATCATCACATACCTCCTTGCCTATGACAGCCTCCTTCCCCTCTCTCTCAGCACATGGGGAAGCACATGGATGTGTGAGCAAGTTCACATTTCAGCTCTCTGCTAGTTATCCAGTTTGCATCTGTTCAGCTGTACTTCTGCCTTGCATCTCTTTTACACAAGGAAATCTTGCAGAAAGCTTCAAAAAAAAAAAAAAAATCTAGGCAAATATAATGCTTCTCCTGGCACTTCTGTATTAGTGACCAGGTTGACAGTTCTGCCTACAGAAGCGACAAGTTTTGCATTGTTTAGCCTGCATTTCTCCTTCAGAAGCAAGACCAGAGACTCTATCAGCAGCAGTGTTGTACAGATTGAAAGAAACAATAAAATTTTGTTCAAGGCCTTCCCTGGAAGCTTTTAAAATAAAAGTTGAGGGATTGCTTTTTTGCAATTCAAAAAAGTGATTGCTCTGTACCAGAACTCCCAGAACTGAAATATTCCTATGATGAATATAATTCCAGATTCTGATCCATACTTCACATAAATCCCCTACCTGAGTAACAGCTGCAAATCAAAACCACGACAGACATCATGGGTAGGCCAAGTGGGCAGCCCTTAGGGCTGCCTGATTGTGGCAACTAATACCTGCAGCAGCTTCTGCCTACCCACTCCTTGCTGGCCAGGATGACCTCAGGACAGGAACCTGGCAGATTTTGCAACTAACACACAGTGGTAAAGACTCAGATCCACCAGGAACCAGTTGCCTTGTGTCAGCCTGACCACAACCCAGCTGTGAATGCCACAAAGTTAGAGAATACTTGACTTGTGCTTTTTGGGTAGCCCCCTCTCCTGCCTCACTTTGATTATTTGGTCTTCTGGGACTTTATCTTCATTCCAGCTTACAAAGCATCTCCTGCTGGTGGACTGACACAAAGACAGCCAGTAGTAAAGCAGCCTAATATTGCCATATTCAGAAAAGTCTCCTCGGAAGAATAAGTGACAGGAGGGGAGAGGAAACCCCGCGGAGTAAAAGTACAGAAAGCCTGTGCTTCTCCAGCTCCTATTGATGTTTATTCCTGAAACGTGTCAGCAGTAAGAGGAACATCAGCCAGCACTGATTTTAAGAAGGGAGAGAAAGGAGAATGTCTTTTTCTTCTCTCTCACATTTAGCTCCCAAGGCCAGCCCCTCCCCAGCCTAGCTCTTCTGTGCCTGGGGCTCTGCCAAGTGGCCGTGCCCTGGCTTGGGGGAGTGAATGCCCTGCACGGTTGTCCTGGCATTTGCTGGGCCTTTGCCCAGCTGTTGGTATTTTACCCCATCATATATTATACCCTCCATGATGTTTATAGGCTGGACAGCCTGTGCCTGCTAAATATTTGCCTGTTCTAATTTACCCAATCAAGCTTTGGGGCTGATAAACTTATTATGTTAACGGGTGGCTCTGGACCCTTCATGCCTCTCTGCTTCCCGAAGTCCACTGTGGGTGTGTTGTGAAACCAGAGCCTGACTGGTACTGCATTAGAGTCTGGGAAGAGAAGACCATAGAAGCTACTTTCAACTTGGACCTGACAAAATTTCAATCTCTGATAGAAAGACTTATGCCCTAAACAGACTGAAGTTTCCAGCATTACAATTCCTAGCAGGAAGGAGGCAGACAGAGCAATATCCTCTCCAGCGCTTCCGGGCTCCTCCTTTCTACCCACTTATGCTTCTCTGGGGACCTGGAGAACAGAAAGTCCTAAGGCATCTATTTTTCACTTGGCCATTCCTGCTAGACCAGGCTCTGAGGTGCTAGCAGTAACCTTGCAATGAAGTAGCAATACATTAAAGAGAGAATGAACAGCATTAATACAGCTCTCCTTGAAGCAGCATACTGATACTTGGGCTAGGAATAAGGAAATCTTATTTCTTTCAGGGGAAAAAAAAATTACCACAGCATCCTCACTTAAAACTACCTCTTATGCAGAGGTGCTACAGAAACATTAAAAGAGCAGAGAAGTGATGGAGAGAGACCAACAGTAGGTAAAGATGTTCTGTGTATGAAACCCTTTGCTCAGTCTGCTTCAGTAAGTTGGTATTTCTCAGCATCAACCAGTCAATTTCATGCAAATAGAACACCATACAGCAAAGAAACTCAGCTTTACCATTTATTTAATGTCCAGGGGAAGGTATTAGTCAAAACATTTATTTTGTGAAGCTATATTACATCACCCATTTCAACCCCTTCTCTTCCAAAAGCATTGGTCCTTTGTAGAAGAGTTTTTCTCTACACAGACCACAGAAAGACAAAAGAGTCACTCTCTTTTTTTCCTAGCCAAATATTCTATTAATCCTTACTAGTTTATTATTTTTACTCATAACAATCAGATTGTTTTGTAATTCTTAACTGCAGCAAGAATTGTCTAAAGACAAGATCTAATGCTTAGATCTCACTGGCAGAAAGGTGAGATGTCTTAATGTCTTAGATTATGCTTAAAGAAACAAAAACTCACGAAGTCGTTCTAGGCAAAATATTCATTCTGTGTTCCCAGATGATGCCACTTTTTTTCTGGCACATTGTTAATAAATAAAACCAGAACTATAAGGGTCTTGGTTTTGGTTTTATGTTGTCTTAGAATAGATAAGCACAGAATTGGAATGTCAAAATTTGGCCCATAATTAATAAATTCATCTCGACAAATTCTTTCCTTCACTGTGTGAAGCACTGTTTGAGCCAAGAGTCCAAAATCTCAGGGAAAGCAGGAACAAGTGAGGTTTATTTGTTTGACTATCAGATAGCAATGCTACTTTGGCAAGTTTCTGGAAACAAAGGAACTTGCAGTGTTTCAGAAAATGAGGGAGCTTTTGATCCCGTATATAGGAAATGAGCATCCTTCTCGCATGAGGGCAGCCATGATACTCCTAAAAAAAAGCCAAGAAACAGAGCACACAGGCCAAATATCACCTCATGATCCTGAATTATTTAACCCATGCCCAGCCATTGGGGTTGTTTAGTACTGTAGTAGTAATTTTCAAGTAAGATGCTGTAATGTCTTTGAGCATGGTCCTGGCTAAATTTAAAATGTTTTCTATTATTATTATTATTATTGTTTCCAGGTAGAGTCTCTCTCTTTTGGGATTTCACAAGTGCCACTTGTGTACCTTTCCTGCTCATCAGGTGAGCAGTCTCAGTAGAATCCTTACACAATGCTAATAGGAGAAATCTGTGAGAGTCTCATGGGGATGGAAAACAGTTTACCTTAGATAGATGAATTTATGTTGTTACATTATAAAAGCTCTGCAGAAAGGAGACTTTCTACCAGGTGTCAAGCTTCTGTACTGCATAATCTATCATCAAATCTCAAAGACATCTGGCCAATTATTTTATTTTCCTTTTAAAAACCAAGGAGGGGAAATAAAAGCAAGTTTAACATTTACATTACTATTTGTGAAACTGAAAATGTTTCCTCCAGCAAGTTATGTCATATTTACTTTTTAGTGTAATGTGTTGACAAATTAAGTATTTTCTAGAAAAACTTCTCTGCTGCTATTAAAAAATTGGGGATTTTTCCACTTTATGACAGCTCAAACCAATATTTAAAAAAAAAAAAAAAAAGGAAAGAAAAGAAAAAGATGGGCAGATGATGCTCACTTTGAATTTCGTTGTTTCTTTAAGGAATCTTTTCCTCGGTGCAGACTGAATTTGGACTTTGAAATTCCTTTGTTTGACCAGACAGCTCAGCATACCTTGGCTCTGCTTTACTTTCCCCAGCACAGATCCTCTTCCAGTTCCCCACGTACCTTTGCACAGCAAAACTGCTCCTGCCTCTCTGTTCCCCCACCACCCTTCTGTCCCCACACTCTGCAGTGCTGCTGGGATCTTCCCTCATGCTGCCTCAGCTGTGCTAGCGGGAGAAACCTGCACACTTCTTCAAAGAAATCCCTCTGAAATCTGACCTTCCACGCATGGCCACGAGCCTCTTCACACCTGGGCTTCCATGAGGTTCATGTGCTTGGCTTCCACGTGACTTGCTGCCTCGGTATGGAATGGCCCTTGAAATCAAGTGATATGTTTTCAGGAGGTAGCGTTTCCATCTTGTGTATCCCTGTGAGTGTGCCAGACTTGAGGACTTCACAGCTAATTCAGAGGTACCAAGGGCTCAGGTCTTCAGGACTTGGTGACCAAGAGATGCACCCAACACCTGGCGGGCGCAAAACACCCTCTCCTGCAGCAGATGCAATGCAGTTTTCTCGGAGTAACTTTAATAGGAACTCAATCCTGCATCACAATTCAGAACTTTCTGAAAGGTGCCAATGTAATTTAGGCTGTAATCCTCACCCTCTGCAACATTCAGGATACGCAAATTGTGCCACCTGAGTAAGAAATGTGTATCCCTCTACACAGTGCTGTTTCAGGAGAGATCAAGTTTTTTATGCTGCTTAAACTAAAACTCTTTCCCTGAGTGTCATTCCCACCATGAGGTACCTTGTATACACACCCAGCTAAAGGAGACAGATAATAACTCTTCTGAATGGGAGAAAGAGTCCTTAAGAAAAAACAAAATTATATCACCCAGCTCCCACTCCTCCCAGATCTTCCCCATTTCCTGTTTCCTAAACATTTTCCTCTGCAGCCTTAAGATCCTTTGCTGTTCAGGTCCAACACACACCCCACAGGCTCTGAATCACCACCACACCACACAACACTACTCCCTGAAGCAGAGCATGCCAGTGTCTGCACAACACATCCCAACCCCACGAGAAGGACAAAAGTCTCCTTACAGCTTGGCAATTCTTGTAAGTAACTAGCAGTTATCTCTTAAGGCAGGGAGGCTGAATCATGTGTACTTTTCCATTGCTTTTGGATGTAAAACTTGCCAAACTTATCAGTTCTATTTTCTGTTGCAATCCTCTAGCAGCTACCCACTCATAAACACAGCAGCAAAAGAGGATCCACATTAAAAGTCTGAACAGAAAATTTGGGGTGTAATAGAAAAGCAAACTGTAAGTTGCAGGAGGGGAAAAAAAAATAAAAAGGAAGGAAAAAAAAGTAACAGCAAACAGCTTCAACTTCCTCCTGACATTGATTCATTTCAGCTGGTGAGAAGTTACACGCTGGGAACCACACAGATACTATCACTGGTTTTGTCAGAGAATCCTTCTCAAGTTTCACCTAACCCATTTCAACTCCCGCTGCTGTTACAAAAGCATCATAAAAAATAGCAGCAAAACTGTGCTTTTTGAAGCAAGCAGTGCAGAAAAATATCCTTCACAAAAGCAAAGTTTGCAGCATGCTGTAATTAAGCTCCCATCCTGACAGTGGGAGCATGGAGTTTCATTCTAAATATAGCAGGAGTCTCTCCAATGTACAACCCCCTTTTTAATGCCAGATTTACAAAATTAGTCAGTATATGCTGGCCTCCTCCTAGGAATTCTTTAAGAAATATTTGAAGTTCCAATGCAGGGAACTTTACAGCAGGGATTCAAAGCCACCACTAGTGTCAAATCATTTTGGGTTGTTCATTCCTTGCCTACACAGTGTTCGGAGTAGGGCATCCACTACACACAGGAGGGAAGATGGAGCCTCTGCCAGGCCTGTTGGCTCAAGCAGGCAACAGCACACACAGAACACAAAGGATAGACAAATACCTTGACTTTTGCCCTAATATCGATCTCTTTATCCAGCTTCCAGCACCTGTTTCTCATGGCATTTTACCTTGAGCTGGCAAGGCATTAAGGACTCCATCACCTTTGGGTTGTTTTTGTTTAATTCAGTCTAAAGTAGAGTTTTAAGCCAGCTTGGAGTAGCTCATACTAAAAGCAGTGTGGCTGGCTGGCACAAATGAGACCACACCAAATTTAAACTAAGTTTGGAAACCATCTTCTTAAATAGATATTCTTAATATAGATCAGCTCCAAATCCTGATCCTAACTGCACCAATTGATGGCAGAATAATTAATAATTTCCACAAGGATCTGTCCCGTAACTTGTTTTATCTGTATTTTTCTGGTTCAGGTTGCAGGTCTGCTCACCTGCACCCCGCACCACCTCTGTGGTGCAAAGCAAAAAAGAAGGAAGCTCTGGGTTCACCCAACATGGCAGTGCCCACGATGCAGGATGGGTGGGTAAGTGGCCTCTGAAAAGGTGGACTAGGCCCTGGGGTTGGCAGGATGAGTGTTTCCAACAAGGTGTGCACTACAACAGCTTTGGACAGCTGTAATGGCTCCAGAGCAGCTGGGTAAACTCTTATAAAAATAGCAACATGCTCCCAGCAAAATCCATTTTTGACTGAGCCCAGCCTGCCCCTCCCTGCACTCTGTAAACTGAGCCCAGCAGTTGGCAACATGCAGCTCAAAGCTGGGCTCTGGGCCTTGTGGCCAATTCCGTGGGCTAGCGCAGCACCTAGGCAAGTTTGGCGAGAGCAAAACCCAGTTAGTTCCTCAGCTCCATACCTGCGGGCTAACTAGGCCATGCTGAACCTACAGGAGAGTGGCAGGAACATAGGGATACCCTGGTGATACTAGCAAGTATCAGCCTGTGCTTGGGTACTTACAAGAGAAGCAGGTTTCCCCAGTCCACACTGCCCTGCATGAGGAGGTGCCTTTTCCTGCTCTTACTTTCTCAGCATTTCATCTGTGTAGAACGCAAGCCTGCTGCAGCACACACCACTTAATGCTGATCTGCACACTGTGCAGTTTCTACATCATTCACCTTCCTGAAGGTGGGCATGACAATGATGACACGGAACATCGGACCTGTGTGTCCCTCTTTGATCCCCAGACTGTCTGGCAGATGGACAGCCGAATTACCTGACTCAAACCCCAGGATCCCACATGCCCGAAGCTACTGCTCCGCTCAGAAGTCCTAACACTTCTCCTGTTTTGTACAGCATGATGATGCAGAATGAACCTCTCTCCTAACTGCACATACCAAAACTCCTATGGAAAAGTGAGCAGTGTCGCAGCTTGTATCAGCCTGTATCAATTCCCTTTAAAAACAAAATTCCAAGCCCTGTATTTAGTAGAAGGCTCCAGGCTGTGAGTGGAAGCTGCCAAACATTTAGCACTGAGCAAATCCACCATTTCCCAAAGCTGTTTTCCTTGTGAGGTTTTTTTTTTCAGCAGCATGCATGCATGCCTTCAGTGTTTACTGTCAGCAATTTTCAATGTGCTGACACGGCTAAAAGTGACCACAAAGCCAATGCAAGCAGGCAAAGAGGAGAAACAGAAGTAGAAATGTCAGGAGGTGCAGACTCAAACTTTGCACTCCTGCCACAAGTAATGACTGAGGCAACCCAGCTATCACGGGAAGGAAGCGGATATCTGTGTCATGGCAGTCATAACTTGTATGAGGGAGGAAAGAGCACAGCGGTATAGCTCACACTGCCTCCCTGTCCTGCGAGGCTGCGTGTCGAGAATCAATAGCTTCCCCAGCCAGGGTCCAACATCCCAACCCGCAGGATCAATTCGGAGGCATGATGTGATAGTTATGCTGCTGTGAACTCCTTGCAAATCCCAGTGGCGATTTAAGAGCTGTGCCAAGAGCACAGCCATGAACTATCCTGACAGGAGGTAAGACCTGAGCTTCCCCAAACCGACATTCAGCCCGAGTCTTTTCCTGAGCTGTGGCACAACCACCACCGTCTGTTTACAGACCCTGAGTGCCTGTTCACAGACACGGCTTCAGGTGAAGCAACACAAACTAATTCCACCATGGAATAAAGGTGACAAAGGGAGGCCTTTAAAAAGTACCTGGGATCTGATGAAGTAGCTGCTCCCAGTCCCAGGAATCCCTCAGCCCATACAGCACCCCGATACAAGTGCTAGAGGGTTAGAAACAACCTTGTATTAATTATTTTTTAAAAAATATGTTTTCCAAGCCCAGTAACTGTATGAATTTTTTCAGGTTTAGATTTTTTTTCCTCCTCACAGCTGCTTTCAGTCCAAGATACCAGAAAGCCATAAGAATAACTGACATTGTCCATTTTCCTTTGTCTAAGTCCCAAGAATTGCAAATTTGGACCAACTTCAATGCAAGTACATATCACAGCAGAAAATCATTATTTTTATTAATGTCCTCCATAATTACAGAGAGTAGAATTATTTATGTAGCAAAACGTAGCACAAGCTATGTAGCACAAGCCCTAATAAAATACACTGGGAATCTTTTACTTTAAAAAAGGTCTGCATCCATGGCAAAGAGAAAGAAAAATGAGAAATGATGGCTTCACAATGAGCTCCCAATATCACTTCACTTTAGGCATCAGTCCAGTAAGGTATAGTGACAATAGCTCCCTGTACAGTGGACAGGGATGGGTGAGCTCTCCAGACAGCTACTTAGACCCTCTAACTTTGCTCCTGCTTCAAAAATGCCTCTGGCACATTTGAAAACAACCAGGATCTACCTAGTTTGGATTGATCAGCACAGCAGTTACATTCTTTACTGCTTTGTTGCTCAGTGTCTTTCATATCCTTTCCTAAACTGCAGTAAAAACATTCCTCCAAACTGAAGCCAGCAGGGCAACACAATTATGATAAGAGTCGCAAAATATAATAATTTGCATATCCGTGACTGACACAGAAGTTCATTAATTAGGCATTCTGAGTATATGTATATATGTATAAATTAGCATCTATTCATCATTTAAACTGTAATAGGTTTTTTTATATCTGAATATTAACTATGTAGGAAAATTACTAAGTTTTCTTTGGAAGGGCATCCAACAAGAAATTTCACCAGCAAAGATAAAATGAGAATTACAAAAATAATCAATATAATAGAGTGCACATTGAAGAATTTGACCTTAGTAGTGCCTATCCCTGCTCTGTTCCAGTAGCACTCTGCTACCTCTTTCACCACCCATGTACATGCATCCCCAACAATTCTTCATGGTAGGAGCATTTCAGGAGTACTATTTTTGACTGAATTTAAAAGGCAATGTAAAAACCTTCAGGATTTCACACATCTGCTATCCACAATCCCTACACCTCATTAATATTAAAGAGGACACAGAGTGAGAGCAGAACTTCTAACTACACCACTACCTAGCAGAGCTCCCAAAGACAAACATCTTGCAGCAGTGAAGATTATTTCTTACTACAGGAAATAGAAGGAAATTGGACTTCAAAGTTTTTTAAAAAGCTGGATGCAGCCTCTTTGCCAGGAAGTAGAAGACACTTACTTCAAAGACAGTAGTTTTGCAAATCCAGTGATTTTGGAAGTGTGAGATGACAACTTGAAAAATTACCAAAACTTACAGCTCTTGAACAGAAGCAAACAAGACGACAGGAATGCTGGAGAAATTATAGGCAAGACAAACTAATGAAGATATAATCAGCAATAATAATATTAGCAAAGTTTGTTTGGAGCTACAAAATGCTCCAAGGGTAGATCGGAAAAACAAACAAACAAACAAACAAACAGATAAAAAGGGGGTCCTTGGGTGGCAAAAGCAGAAGCAGCTGCTTTGCTATGCTGATTTACCCTTTCCAAGAATCTGGCCCATACTTTTAAGAACACCAATGCCTACAGTCAATCACTGAAATGGAAAAACAACAGAGAAATGGAAAACCAACCGAAACAGCGTCCTTCAAAGGGTGGGTATTTATCTAGCAGAAAATGGAGAGGAACTTCATAACATGGAAATTCTTACTGGGCTATCTATATGGGACAGAGTTAGTAAGATACAGAAAATGGAAGGCACACTAGCAAAAGAACAGAGTGTAAAAATTCTGTTTTCTTTTGTTATTTTCCCCCTTCAGAAATAGGGAACATTGACTGTTCCTTGTCCATCAAAGTGGTGGCTTTTATGTGCAGTAGTTTGGTGGCTGCTATTTCAGCATCTTCTCTATTGCTAGAGATACAAAGTCCATAACTGCAGTATGTCATTTAGTTCTGTGTGATATCATTGAGAAAAATGCAACTGTGTGATTGATACCTGAGTTATCTCAGCTGAACAATAAAACTGTGTATCTAGGAAAGGGGTAAAAAAAAGAAAGAAATGTGAAGAAAATCTGATTTTTTAAAAAGTGCAGGCTTCTTTGTGATTCAGGTTTCCCAAATTCATCTAAATTTAGATTCAGGGGTAGCAAGCACAAAGGATGTACTCTCTCAAGCCCTCCTCATTCCTCCCACTCCTCAACTTTGGCAGTATGCAAGCTCACTGACCTTGCTCAGCATCTCTGCCTCACTCTGTTATTACTACAACATCACCTTTAAAACATCCATATATAGAACCCATTACAATATTGAAAACTCATTGAAGCACATACACATGCACATCCAAAAGAAACAAAAGTGATGCCAGTGTTTAGTGCCCTAGGTTTCTTCTCTTCAACTTAAAAAAAAAAAAAAAATTGGAGGAAGAAAACTCTGGCTTAATTTTCTGCCTTTCTGCAAATGTAAATCTGTCTGTCATACATCATCTCTGCATTTTGGGGTTGTTTTTAGCTCAGACTCCAGGTCTGATCTAGAGAGTTGTAGAGCTCTGACAGCTCCCACTAAACACATGCACGAATGACTCCAGCTTTGCCAGAACTAAGCAGGGGGTGGGTACAACTTTCTAAAGGTCCTTCAGAACAAACAGAAAGAACCTGTGATTTTCTGCATGCCAGCTTTTGAGCTCATGCCTGCTGAGCGTGATCCCTAAAATTACAGGGCTCATGAGGGCAGGGAGAAGACAGGTCATAGCTATGTCTCAGGGTCAAGCAAACCTGCACTGAGTAGTATGTGGATGAAGGTAAAAGAGTGTCATGGATAAGATAATAACATACAGATAAGCAAAGGTCACTTCTCCTGGTGTCAAGGCAAGAATTATAACCACCAAAGCTTAGAACATCAATTTAAGTGAGAACTCTCTGTGTCAAGAACATCCACCCACTAGTCTAGACTAAGGCCTTCCATGCAACAAGCCATAGGAACGACACAAATAAACCAGAAAATTCAACTAAGTAACGAAATGAAAACTGGTGATGTAAATAGGCATGACTTGGTACAGGTGGGTCTTTCCAAATGTCGTTATTAAATGTGAACAGGACAGGTAGGGATAGTCTACAGGATCCAGTGCTCAAAGCAGTCTCAGAGAAGTGCCAGGTTCCTGTTTCAGCCGTTAATGAAAGAGCAAAGGCAAGTCCGCGTCATGGCCTTGCAGATTTTTTCACAAGGACCCATTCTTCTGTGCTTAAGAAGCTGCTAATGATCTGGTTGAATGGGCGTGAATCCCTGAAGGAAGGATCCTTCAAAGACAGAGCAAAAATCTTTGATTGAGACTTTGATGTAAATAAAGTGCCTTCTGACAATTTGGGACAAATTCAGCTCTCAAAGCTGAACACATTCAAGCGTTTATCCCAAACTCTTGTATCATGACTGGCTATAGGAAAGGGACTGATTTCTTGAAAGAGTCTGTTCTGGCAAGAGGATGAGGGACAAAAAAGAAAAAAAGCTCTATCATTTTCATGGAAGAAAAAGACCACCTTTGGTGAGCCAGGCCACAGCTTTTCCTTTTTTTTCATTTTCTTTCTGGACAATGATCTCAGGCACATGGCTCGATTCTTTTGCTCCAGGGCTGGGAGTTGGACTCGATCCTCGTGGGGCCCTTCCAACTCTGGATATTCTATTATTCTGTTATTTTCTGCAAGGACAATTAGACTACGATGCACTTCAGACTGCTGCAGCGAGCTTCCATCAAGAGCTTGAGACAGACTCTCCTCTGTTGTCTCAGTGGCACACCACACCCCAAACCTCACTCACAACTTGTTCTGGGGTGGACTGGGGGGAAGGATTCACAGCAGAAAGCCTACCGTGCATGAACTCTTCCAGAAGACATCAGCCTGAGAAAGAAACCAGAGTGAAAGAAACTAAAAGGGAACGACCTACAAGGGCCCAGTAGCAGCAGAGGAAGAAAAGGTTATTCAAAGTCTGAAAAAAAAGAAGAAAAACCAACCCAGCTGTCAGTTTGCTTACTGGCTGTTGCCAATGGGCACCCTTTCTTGAGCCTCAAAAATCTGGATTTACCAGAATTCTGCTCTAGCTAGAGCAACACTAGTTATACAACTTGATCTTAATTGAAATATTTGGTGCCTGCTGATATGTTCAAACAAATTCACCAGATCTTGATTATGCGCTGGCAATTAATGCCATTAAGTCAGTAGACAGACAGCAGGTTATTTCTTTGCTGTTTGACAAAGCCAGCCATCGTTCTTCCCTACTGTCTATGTGACAGCACCGTAATTAGCAGTAATCAAATACTATTTGTGCTAGGTGTTGTGAGTTTGCTTCCTCAGCTAGCAAAATACCTCTGCCAACTGCAGAACACAGAAACCTACTTCTGGTCAGACGACACACAAGATACAAAGAGGGGAAGAAAACAATGAAACACGGGGATCAAAGGATGATGGCTTATTTCAGGCTGAAGGAGTTTGATGTTAAAAGCAAGATTCAAAGTTAAGAACATTTTTTTTTTATTTCTGCAAGCTATGAATTAAAAAAAAAAAAGCTGAATTACAAAAGCCTGATCAAGTAATATTGTGAAATACAATAATAATTAGAATTTTATTTAACATTTATGTATTCCCTGCTTGAGGAATGCATGCAACCTCCATTAGCATTAATGGGTGTTCTACTCATGCATCAAGCAGAGACTAAAGCCTAATAGCGCATTACATCTTCAAAGTGTTGTACAAACATTAACTAATTAATCCTCATAACCACCCTGCATGGTAGGTAAGTGATACATGAAGTGTATATCTGAGCAAGCCCAGGAGCAAGACGGCACCACTCTGTGCCCTTCAACACAGACCAGAAATTAATCATATTTCTACTGCCACCGAATTCAGATGTATTTTACAAGAGCAAGAAAGGGACCCGTGGTGAGCCAAGTTCACTGAAGCCAGTAAGAAAAGAAGTAAATTACAGCTCTCTCTCTCTTCCCTCCACCCTGGGCTCTGGTGGGCCACTTGCACCTTGATGAGCAGGAAGTATTAATGCCCACTGTTTCCCCTTTAAGTTTCTGCTTGGGGGAGAGAGCTCTTGAATCCTGGGAAGGAGAAAGGAAAAGATCCGTAGGAGCCTCGTCACTGCAGACTTCTCCTCCATCAGTACCATTCTCTTTGATATCTTGATCTTCCCCCTTTTCAGCTACTATTCTTCCTGGTAGGCTTTCTGCCTTCAAAACCTTTAGACAAAGTCTGTATATCAAAGTTTCAAGAGGACCCCAAGGAGAAGGAACTCAGCCCACGATTTGGGCATTCCAATTATAACACCTGAGTGATTTCTCTTTAAGCAGTAATCTAGCAGTGCACACGTTTCATCTTTCCCTGATAAAGAGACGCTGCATTCTGAACACCCACTTTGCAACAGGCCACAGGCAGGAACATTTTAATGCCATGTATAGAGGTCCCTGGGCATATATCCTCAGAGGGCATTTTATAAAGATAACAAGGCTACACAGTAGTACATCATGAAAGAGAGGGAGTGCCCTTTGAGAAGAAAAGGGGGGAAAGGAAGGCTGCTGTGAGGTGGGGGTGTCAGTCTCTTCTCCCAGATAACAAGTGACAAGATGAGAGTTGCACCAGGGGAGGTTTAGGTTGGACATTAGGAAAAATGTCTTCATGGAAAGGGTGGTCAGGCACTGGAACAGGCTGCCCAGGGAAGTGGTGGAATTGACATCCCTGGAGGTATTTAAAAGACGTGTAGATGTGGCACCTGGGGATGTGGTTCAGCAATGAACGCAGCGGTGCTACATTAACGATTGGACCCAATGATCTCAGAGGTCTTTTCCAACCTTAATAATTATATGGTAAATACTAACTGAGAAGGGAAAGAAGGAAAGGCTGACCAAGTGTCTAATGAAAACATTGTAGTGCACCATTTCCATCCCTACTCTTCTCTCCAAAATTCACTCAGCCCAGGACATGCCATAGTGCAATGCAGTGGCAGGTGCTTTGGCAAACTAACACAAAGATATTAAGAGTGTTTCAGTTTCCCCCTTCCTTGGAAGCTCAGCATCAGAGCTGAGGCTACAGTTGAAATCCATGGGGCTCTGAGAAGCTGGTCCTCCTCATGGAGAGAGGCCAAGATCAGCCTTCCTCTCTGCATGTGTCATCCTGATCTCACCAGCAGCCATGGGCACTCTTCCATGGTTGCTACTTGCCTGCAAAGTGATTTGTGCCATTTACAAGCCCAAAGCAGATGGGTGCTCAGGGAGAAGCGTGAGCTTGAACAAAAACACACATTCAAGAAAGATGCTTTTAAAACTGTGCTTTGCTACCTTTTGGTGTCATATCAAACACATGAACAGCCAGCATGAAATAAGAGAAGCTTGATTTGAAGAATGATCAGTTTTGTTTAAAAGTCATCCACACAACATAAATTATAGTTCATATGCCAAATCTTCACCTACAGGTGGTGCTCAAAACTGGTTCACCCTGACTGCTTTAGCATGAAGAGTTCAGGGCTTGGATGGCAACGGGAACTGTAGATGGCTCAGCTGATATGTTTGGTCTTCAAAGATAGAAACACATTTGAGACATTCTGTTTTCATTTGCCACAGGCTGCCTAGAAAGTTTGCAGACACATACCCTAAATACATATGTACTTACATCAATCCGCAATACCAATGAAGTCTCAACAAGACTATGTACGAATCTGCTTAGAAAATGAACTTTCACATGCCCTAGAGTTTCCCAGACAATATTTCAAAAAAATGTACCATGGCATAAAGAAGAAACAGTATTGACAGTGGTGAAGCTCCTGATACTTGGGATGAAAAAGAGATCTGAATTTTGGCTCAAACAACTGAAAACTGAATTGAGCTTCCTGGGTAGTTCTCTGTAAAAATCAGTTTAAGACTTTCAAAATCGTGTGTTCACAACTACAGGCAACCAAACCCAAGGGGGTTTACAGTTGCCCTTCTTTTTATTTAATGTGATTCAAAAAGTCCACTGTGGTAGCAAACACAGACTTTGCCCAGTTGGGTGCCCCTGCACTGACCAGTTTTACCTCGAGTGACAGAGCAGTGCCTCTCCTAACAAAAGACAAGCACAAGTCTGCAGAAGGTATTTGTTCTGCATTGGAACTAAAAACTTCTGCATTATTTTTATCCAGTTTTCTTTGAAGGAAGAAAAGCTTTTTCCAAAATCTTGTCTTGGCAAGGAATCTACCCATAAGCACAAGGGCAGGCTCCTAATCCTGGAAGCCTTCTTGCATTCTGGAAGGCCTGCTCTGAGCTCTGCCCTTACAGGTCTTACAGTTTTTGGGGCAAATGTGTGCCACCAGCTCCTTAAACCTTCCCCACCCCTCCCCGGAGCAGGGGATCCACCTTCCCTTCCCTGCACACAACTCCCGCAACACCAGTTTCACACTGCCCTGTCTGCCCAAAATGAAGACAACTAAAGGAAATTTCTTGCATGCCTTTCCTAAACCTATCACTTGATATGGAGAGAGAGAGAGAGAGAAAGAGAAAGAGAGAGAGAGAGAACAGCACAGAGAAATGAGATTGTGAGAACTGGTCTCATTTCAAAGGAGCCCTCCCTCTCTGCTAGCAAATATTCAGCAAATGTTGTGACCATTTAATTTCTATCCTCCCTCTTCCCCTCTGTCAATAACTATATAATTTCCAGAGATGCTGAGGAAATACTCCCTAATCAGCTGACACTCAGGGTAGACAAATGCAAGGTAATGCACATAAAGAGCGGCGGTTTCCTCATACCCGGTGATGGATGTTATCTTAACTCCAACTGCTCTGGAAAATTCTTCGGCATTGCTGTAGGCAGTGCAGTGAAAACACCTGCTCTGTACAGAAGGACAAAGAATTGGCAAAGAAACAGAACAACAGGATGGGAGAATGTGTTAATACAAGGAAATAAGTAAAGCCTCCATGTATGCTCAAGCTCAAGTACTTGCTACCTCATTTCGAAAAGAATACAGGTTATTACAGCCGTGGAGAAGTTTCCATCTGAGGAAGGATTTTAGAGATTGTAACTATTAAGTTCAGAGAGAACTCAGGTTAGGACTGACATGATAAAAGTATATCCAATAATATAGGCTTTAAAGATGGTCTGTCTCCCTTTTTCTTGGTTTTTTTTTTTTTCTTAAAGAGAAATAAACGAGGACCCTGACATTAAATGGGAAATATATCTAAAGGGCAGTATGATTAAAAATAATGCTCGATGCCTTGTTGAGACAAAGTCTGAAAGATTTAAAAAAGCAATACATGTTCACAGTAAGGAGATTTATAATTTTGCTACGAGTTTGTAT
Organism: Oxyruncus cristatus; assembly: GCA_013399855.1. NCBI lineage: Eukaryota > Metazoa > Chordata > Aves > Passeriformes > Cotingidae > Oxyruncus > Oxyruncus cristatus. The sequence goes on from VXAY01004500.1 coordinate 45,790, forward strand.
GGGTTATCAACCCTCCCCCTTCAGCCAAAGAATAACTGTGATAACCAGGTAGAGGAAAAAATTCCTCCTTGGAGACCTCACTATAGTATCTCTCAGGACTTCCAAAGCATCCATGCAAGCTGAGCACTCAGTTGCTTCTGAAATCCATGGCACTTACGTGCCCAGATCCCACAACACTGTTGACTACTCCCTCATTTCCCCAAAACACAAACCTACAAAAATCATCTAAAGCTATGCTTACATGGGGCAAGAGACAAGCAACCCCAGAGTTTGGGGGGAGCAGACAAACTCTAAAAGTAGGAGAGTCCAGCTCAGCGTGGGCTCCGTGGATGATGATGCTGAATGGCGGGGCAGGAGGGATGGGTCTCTGCCCCAAACCACTGTACAGAACAGACTTGGCTGGATCACCTCAGCAAATCCTGTGCCCTGGTTCTGGCCACACCCCTGGGGTGGCTGGAAAGCCAGGGGCCCCGGTCCAGCCCTGAGTTCAACCCTCTCCTTTGGGATGCCACACAGCTTCTGTTCGGGATGAACGCGACACATCCACGTCTCCAGGTTCACAAACAGCATGCCAGGCTGACCGTTCAAAGCCGAGATGGGGTTGCATCAGATATGACTCTGCCTTGATTTTCAAAAAGGCCTAATTCTGCTCTCGCTTTGACTTTTTCACTGATGCAAATGAATTAACTCCAGCTATATGCTAATACTGCTAAGAATACAATTCAGAAATTACAGAAGGCTATTTTTGGGATTTTCTTTTATTTCATGAAAGACCCTTAACTCTCCTAGTCTTTCAAAGTAAGCCAAAGCATTCAGATGTTGCTGGTACAAACTGCGTCATACGAGACACAGACATAAAGAGTAAAACAAGCGCTATAATTTAACATTCAGGCAGTCACTGCAGAGCCCCTACATATTGTTGCAAATGAACAAAAGTTTAGAATTGACTCCTCTTTCCAGAGAAGTTAAGAGACTCCCCCACTCCTTTCCCCCCTTGCCCCTGACCCCCCCCATCCCACTGGCTTTTTGTTTTGTTTTCGTTTTTTGAAATTGCACTAACCCGTCTCATGGTCTGTACAAGGACATCAAGAATGTATATATGGAGCTGTTTGTCCTAAGGAATTTCCCCTAACACAGAGAAATCCAAAACACTATGAAGCTTGCTTGTTTGTTTGCTTCTAATGCTACTGATCACTTCCCACCACAAGTCCTTTCTATCATTTGCCCAATTACTCATTGACAGAGTTCACCAGCTCCCCTCTGACGCTCTTGAGCACTTTCAGGCCCGAGCTGATCATAACACGTCTCATTCTGCAAAGTGCCCAGCCCAGCCACGATTTGGGGTTCAGAGCAACCGTTCCCCAGCAGTCAGGGCTGCTCTGGCCAAGCCGAGCACATTGCAAGCCTGTCCTCCTAGCTTGGGTTTTACAGCAAACCAACACCTTCCCCTCATTTCATAAAGGATTCCAGAGAGATGACAGTCAAAATGCAAATCTCTGTGGCAAGAAGCCAATTTATCCTGGTCAGAAAGGCAACTAACCCTGTAAAAAGAATAGCGGACTTGGGCTCTCTGCTCTCAGTGCCCAAGCATGTACCAGGGATGGAAACTCATCTCCTGTCCCTTTGTGTGACATTTGCCTCCACAGAAGCATCCTCCCCGTGCACCTTGAGGGCATTTCAGAAGTACACAGGAGCAATATATAGCCACAGTCCACAAGGAAGTCTGAAAGGATTTATGTCAGTGGTCCAAGGAGGAGGAAGAGTGATGCTGCCAACCAGCATATCCCAAATTCTCCTTGAAGCCCAAGACCACATAGGGGGGACACTTCTGTTACTCTGGGCACAGGTGGTGGCATGAAGCACAAGACCCACTCCTCTAAGGTGACAGTGTTCTGCCCTGTGTGAATGTGGTCACTATATTTTTCTCCATCTTATACTGGGAGTAGGAGCAGCCCGTATCACTCACTGTTCTCCAGGATTCACATGCCAGAAAATCACGTGCACACTTTCCTTTCCCTCCCTCCCTCCCTGTCTCACTTGCATGTGCACACACAGAGCAGCCATCCCCTCCTGCTTTCCATTTATCCTGAGTGGTTGCACGGAGCGGGGGTGCACATCCGCACTGCCAGCCACTCCTGCTCATCACGCCAGGCTCCACTCTGATCCACAAAGGCAAAGAAAGTTGCAGTTCAAGGGGTGGGAGGTGAAGAGAAACGCGAAAAATATCTGGCAAAGTGACAGGATTAACACCAACAATACTGTGTAAAGCATCGTCTCGCTGGTGTCTTTTTGCTACCCACACCAGCTAAAAGCAACAAACCAAACCAGAAAGAAGACACCTGCCCCAGAACGAGTTACATTAAAGTAATGCAATTCCCAAGGCAGCCCCAGCATCAGTCTGTTCCTGTCCTAATACAGAGTTGCAAAATTTTACACATCTCAAAAAATTTACTCATATGACTTACTCAAAGTAAGTCATATTTTGATGGACAAGTGAAATAAGTAGATTTATCATTATAAGTGTCCTAGTAAAAAGTTAACAAATAAATCTTCCTGTAGTGATGTTATCTTCCATAGAAGCTTTGGTGCTCAATGCCAGGAATATATAACAGGTATTTAAATGCATTTGTTCATATTCATATAGAATTGCCTTTTTGCATACCAATGAAAGTCCAAGTTTTTGTCTCAGCATTTCTACTGTAAATCCCAACTGAATCTAATGGTATTTCACATTTAGGAAGAGCAAGCTTATTCCAGAGACATGTAATGGGATAGTATTAGTCAGTCCACTGACATTTCTAAGTACACGCTGAACTTATCTGCTTTTCCACTGGAAATAAATCAAAAAAAGAAAAGGGAACCACAATCAAAGAAAAACAACAGGCTGTGTTCTCGCTTCTCTATTTTCTGTGTGCATTTGGAATCATGGGGATCACTGTACAACACTGTTCATAAGGAACTTTAAAAGGTGAGCTCAAGATTTACATAAAAGAATTTGTTGTTCCTAGCAAAATATGTCCTAATGATGGAAATTCTTCCTTGGTCATGCTGTAGAACAAAGTATTTTTCTGAAAGGTTCTTCAGCTTCCTGTGCCTTGCTGTTTATAGACAGATATGACTCTTTCAGAGCTGAAGCACAGTAAATTACTGCTTCAGAGGCCATGACTTTCCTATGCCCCTGGTAATGCACGTTAATATCAACTGTAACCCAGGTGTAGTCAAATTCCAAAGGCCTACATGCTTTTAGAATCTGAAACACAGGTTTTTTCACTTAAAAATGAAAATCCTTCTATTCAATTGAGAGGTTTATCTACTCCTGTCATCCAAGTACGTATTCTACTACCTAAACAGAATTAGACAAAATAAAAATCTGCTTCAATGGTAAACTACCATCAAAACATTTTTATTTTTAATCCAGCTCCTTCAGAGAATAAAGGATATAAAGAGGATTTGAGCACAAAACAAGCGTAGCGTCTCTGTTGCTAGTGGCAAGGAAAAGAAAATGCAGACAGCAAAGGCACCACCTAAATAGCATGGAATAGATTCCCTATAACCAGATCTGTGCACTCATGCAAAGGCATCTGCCAGCAGAGCTAGTGCAGCCACCCGCCAAGGGCAATTTTAAAAGTGCAGCTTAACGGAGCATTTCCTCAAACCAAGACAAAAACTCCAGAAAAGGGCTTTCTGGCTGGCACGTCTACAGACACACTCCGGCTTTAACAGCATTGCCCAGCGTGACATCCTGGACTGAGGTGAAATGCCAGCGGGAGTGTGGCCTGAGTCACTCCCAGGGCACTGTTCCGGCTGGTCGTGAACCTCCCGGTGCCCTGCTGCCACCTTCCACCCCAGTGCTGCCTGGCAAAGATGTCCACAGCCACCGGGAAGCCCTCCATACCTTGGCTTTATTAGCAGCCAATTCCCTTGGCCAGCCTGCATGGCCAAATTTAACCTGCTTTCATGGCGTGCTTGGAAAATGTGCCTAAAAAAGGGGACAATATGACTATCCTGCTTCCATTTCGAGAGCATAATATCAGACACTGAACTTCAGAAAAACTCTCCAGGGACTGTTCAGACTAGGGAAAAAATGCTGTTTCCCGTGAACTGCCTTAATTTGATTGATTATCAGACTTTACTGCCAATATAGACACATTTTAGCTGCTCTCACACAACACTAGCAGGCCAAGTAAATGTTACAGGCTGACACACCATTGCCAACATGGCTTTACTATGCAGGCCTTGAATGAGCCTGAGATAACAGAAGCTCTATTTTGTTACTAGACTCCAGCTGAAAGCTACTTGTACAGACGTATACTGTCTTTAATGTCACCATTTATTGCTCATTTACGTGTACTGTACAAACATCCAGCCTTTTACCTGGGTGCCAAGGTATACAAATCTCAATGCTTAACTGCAGGCATGTTAAAAACCTGTTAAAAATGCCCTCCTCTTTCCTGTCCCATCTTCTCTTGGTTTAAAAGAAGGGGGTGACTTCAAGGATTCAAACACATACTGATACCCACAGAATTTGAGGTACATGCCAAGATGTTCTGTGCAAAACTCTGCGTTGCTTTAATTTCCTACAGTTTGAACTGTAACTACTTTGGACAAAGTCAACCAGTATCTTTCCTACCTGTATTAAACTGTTTTTTTCTTGGAAGACCCCTGGTTTATATGATGGACTCACAGCTGAGCATATGCAAGGCTGAGGGAGGGTTGTCCATGGGCCCATAGGACAGAGACCACTAATGAGTTTTTTTTATGTTATTAGTCTCTAAATTGCCAGGGTAATTTCGAGGTAACTACCTTAAATTGAAAGAGAGTAGATTTAGATGAGATGTTAGGAAGAAATTCTTTACTATGAGGGTGGTGAGGCACTGAAGCAGGTAGCTCAGAGAAGCTGTGGATGCCCCATTCCCAGAAGTGTTCAAGGCCCGGTTGGATGGGGCTTTGAGCAACCTGGTCCAGTGAGAGAATGAGATGACCTTTAAGGTCCCTTCCAATCCAAACCATCCTATGATTCTATGAATGATGGGGCTCTGGGACTTTGCCCCTGCCAGTACTAGCTGCCTGCCCTGGCAGGGAAAGAAGCTGCCTGAGCAGATAAATGACTAATGATCTGCATCGCCATCTCTCCTCCCTCCCCCTCCTGCATACAGGGTAATGCTGGCTGCACTGCTCCCTTTTAGGCAGTGTTCACACATCCACACCACTGTAAGAAGTGAAAGCACCGTGCATTTATAAAGGTGCTTCCTGCATGAGTTTGCTCTGTCCCTCAGATCTCTGTTCTCATGAAAATCACAGCTGCAATATAAAATATATGACTTTCAACTGTTCAGCAGGATTATTCTGCCAGGGCTGGCAGCAAATAAATTAAAGGAGAGGTTGAAAGAATGAAGAAAAGCCTTCTCTTCCTCAGAGTCTGCAGCTGAAGCTAAAGAAGAAAAACTGCTTAGAGGTCCCTTCTTCCCCTCACCCCTTCCAACATCTACCTTCCCTTCTCTACAGTTCCTAAGGTGTGATCACATTCCAGTTAGCAAAGTTCACACACGTCTTCACACCAAGCACTGGCCTAGGAGATGATATGGACTTAAGTGATGTGCACCCACATCAGCCTTTTGAACGAAGAGCCTTTTTCTCATTAAAAATTTCAGCCAGTAAGGCAGCCAGTGCTGATGGATCAGTGTTCACATAAGTCCTGCTGCTGCAAACTCTAAAGCTGAGGCTATGGAAGTGTTACGAACGTGCAGTCCCAAAGGAAGTTACACTGCAATTGGCACCAATGCAGTAAGTTGGTACTAGGGGCCTCTGAACCCTAGGAAAGTTTAATAATGCAGAAGATTGACAGAACTGTGAAGAAGTTACCCACAAGTCTTACAAGACTCACACAACTTTCACCAGGTGCTGTGAACTCTCCTGCAGGATTCAATGGCCACACTGTGTCATTGACACTGGGCAAAAATGGAGTTGTTGCAGTGACTAGTGCCATCCAAAGGAGCTGTAAGTATATTAAGTTCAGGGAAACATAAAAAAATTATAGACTTCTGCAAAACTGCTCATGACTTAAGAATGTTCTGTATTTTGATTATATACTGACCGATAATATATGTATGCTTATGTGCATGAAATACTTAAGAGACACAGAAAGTTGCTTAGTGTTGTTTGATCAAGAAAAGGCTCAACTTTCTGCAGAAAACAGAATTATTCATTAAAATGCTTCTGAAGCAGAAAACTTTATTGCTGATAGAAAAATTTCTAAACTGATTGCTCTCTCTCCCTTTCTCTCTTGCATAAACACCCATATGTCCATAGGTCAACCTACTAGACCTGTTTTTCAGGTGAGGGTTTCCTGGCTCTCCACGTCTTTGTCCCTGATCAGCAGTAGTGTTCACGTAGCTGCACAATGGACTGCACAAGAGTGCTCCTCAATTTGAACTTTCTGTCCCCCAAAACAAGTAAGCTTCCATCTGAACTGCTTCTCAGCCAGATCTTGTGAATGACAAACAGTGGGAACAGGGAGCAGAAGGGCAGGAGACATATAGACGTGCCTGTCTCACTCCACCAAAGCCTCATGCTGGACATAAGGTAACTGGAATAACCTTGACATTAACGTACTCTCTGCCCCAGTACTAGAAGCATTAAAGACAACTAATTTCTAAAGACTACTAATTTCCACCCTTAGCTTTATTTAGAAACCACACTGCTCACTGCCAAAAGAGGAACCTCATCCTCATGCCCACAGTGAGTTGGGTTCTATAGTATTATTTAAAGACAAAGTATACAACAGGCAGCTTGGTCGTATATCAAATGACAAAACTGGGTTCCCAAAATCATGGTTGGTGTTATTTTTTTTTTCTTAAGGGCCGCAGGCATCTGCAGAGCCTCCCTGAGGGCACTGAAACTTGTACAAGTGCTTCACCAGCCAGGGACAGTTTCTTCTCTTGCCTTCCTTCCACAAGCAGTCTCACTGGTGGAATTATTTGTTCAACTGCAGGGAACACACTTTGATAACAAATTTGTCCTTCAGTATAAAAAAACCCAAAACTAAAATGCACACAACCTGAAAGGGCTGGTAGGAAATTCTCTCCTTACAAGTACATGGTGCAAAGCAGAAACACAGAGATTCAAATCAGACATGAAGATGTCTGCCCATGATTTGAAAGGCACTTTCCTAGGCTAACACTATCCCAATTCCCATGTGGATCAGCATCATTCCTGACTGAAATTCCAGTTCAGGAGCACCTGATACACTTCAAGTTCCACCCTATTCAGGACAGCAAATTCACTACATGGTTAAACGAACATGTGCACAGAGGCAGAGGACTGACCAGATTATACAACGAGAGTTACTACATCATCTCATCTTTAAGAAATGACCTCCATTGAGGTAAAAAATATTGGAAACACAGAGAAAAAACGCACTGCCAGTACCCCTCTGGTGCCGGTTCTGGGAATAAAGGACTCCAGTGTGCAGTGCTGTCATTTTTGGAGCAGTTATGAATGCAGAAAAACCCAACTTATAAAAAAAAAAGCCCAAAGATGCCATAAGAAGCCTCGAGTCTCCAAACCATCCTAACAATTAAATGCTAACCTAACATGAGAGGCTGTAATTGGCAACTGATTATTTAAAACTAATCTTCAAGCATTGCTTTAAAAAATGGCTTTTCTTGTGAAAAATCAAGAACTCCATCCAAGTCAAACACTTTTTAAGAGACCTTGCCATCTTCCACTGCAGTGCTCAAAAAATGCATTAGCAGAGATACAGGTTGGCTTCCTCCCCCTTTTCTGCTCATTACCATCAGTTTTGAGAACTGATTAGCTGTGGTTGTTATTCATTAGTCACATCTCTAAAATCTGAATTATAAACACCCCTGTGAGGTCTTATTCTAATCAACCTATTTTGAGTCTTGCAATTAATACTAACACCAGAAAAATAATTGAACAGTGTACATTTAAAGACCACCCCCTCTTCCCACAAAAATCCAAGCTCAGATATGCATGAAAAGGAAGACTAAAATAAAAACTCTGCTATGGCCGCTGTAAATCCTTCTCCCTTGTACACTGCAGCCAGTTCAGCTGGTTAACACAGGTGACATAATGGGTACACGGTAAATACGAAGCAGCCATCAGTGATTTTCCTGATGGGGTCAGAGGCTACAGAGCTGATAGATCTCAGGAGGACAAGAACATGCAGGCATGACAGATTAAGTGACTGCCATTGGCTGTGTGCTTGCTCTGAATACTCAGCTATGGACGATAATCAATTACTGGGGGCTGCTAATGATACTGATCAAATGCACTTAGCAGCTTGAGGGCTACCACCCTGACACTCAGAAAATACACACGCTGCCTGTGGGCAAGAGGAAGTGAGAGGCTGGTACCGGCAACATCCTCCAAGTCAACAAGAAAAAACAGCTTGTTCCTTCTTTGCCTCCCCACCTGAAGTTGTAAAATAAACATTTGCTCAGGACTAAGCACGTTCTTTCCCATAAGACAATGCAACTTAGAAATGCTGTGGCCCTCTGTGAAAGGTTGGGGACAGCAGTGCACACGGAGGGAACCCCACACTGCTTCAAGAATGACTTGTTACAGGACAGACACCTACATATTGGCTTCCAGAGATCTGTGTAACAGGCCCCCTGCCTCCTGACACTACTTCCCAGACTTGATCTATGATCTGAGGTGATTTGGTTTCCTCATCATGATCATTGTATCAAGATGTTGATCTCTTTCCAACTTTTACAACCAGGGAAAGTAAAAATTTTGCCCCTGGTTTCAGAGAATGTAAGATCAGAGCGAACACTTCTTAGTTTGTCTCAGGCATCCTAAACCACAACTTTCTCTTTTAAGGTTTGGGACAGGGGTGAAGTTTGGGGTTTGCATTTTATTTTTCACATAAATAAGGCCTTAAAAATAATTCTACTGCTTTAACTGTAGAGGTTATTTGTTCCCTACTCCTATACAGAAAAAGGATTCATTGCACAGTGATATAAGGCAGTGCTGGGAATACCTAAGATGATACCCTTCCTTTTAGGGGACTATACCCTCCCTTTAAGGGGCTAAAACAAGAGTAATGCTTTAACTGATGGAGAAAATCACTTCTCTAATTGGTAATAAAAGCAGTAAGTTAGACCTGACCTAAGGTCGGTTCTTTGCTTCCAGATCCCAGGGCTGGAATTCTGGGCATCTGAAACTACACTTTTCATTCCTGAGAAATCAGCCTTCCTCCTGCTGTAGGGCAGATGGTCCCATAGCAACACTGACCACAGGGATCAGTTAGAAAGATGGAACATACTCAAAAATGTCTTTACAAGTACACTGCATTTAATCACCACAAGAAAAATAAATTTTGAAGAAATTACCAAACAGAACTGTCTGAGGAGAATTTGTAACAGTTAGTTCTGCAGATAGCTGTATGTTCCCTGGCAACACTTTCCCTGAACGCAGGAAATTAACTGCAGAAAATGTCTTACTTTTCAAATAATAATAAACTAGCAAATTAATATAGTGCAGATCCATACCACGGGGTTGTTTTTGCAAACCCTGTGCCAAGATTCTTGCTCATCTATTCTCAGGTTACCTCATCAGCAAGCAGCAGCCTAGGATGTAAGGCAGTGTATACCATACCTGCTTGAACAGCAGGGGGGAGTTTCAACAGGAAAAATGCAGGAACTATTGGGATTTTTAGCTAAAATTTGCTCATTGTGTAGAATGAAAAGAAGAATTCTCACCACAATACAGTGAGGATTCATTAAACTGTTAAGAAAGAAGCTTGTAGTAAGAGCCCTGCTTAGTTAGTAATTATTCATTATTGGAAGAGCTAAGTATGCCAGCAATGACGGTTAATCCCTTCTTTCCCTTCCTTCCTCCTGCAGAAAGTGGCACAGGAATCCTTCACAACTGCCAGTTCTCAAAAGCTCTGTTCTAGGGCTCAAGATAGCCCAGAAAGAAAGCAGCTTCTCCTATCTACAAAGGTTCCATCCTTCCAGTAAGTGCTGACTGAGGCTGACAAGTTCTCGACATAAAGCAAGGCTGCTGGGCAAAATCAAACTTGGTCTGCACAAAGTGACCTTGTGCAGCATCAGGTCCAGCACAAGTGCCTACAACTCAAACTACTGCATCCTCCCTCCCCACTACTACCTACAGTAGTGACAGCAAACTGGGGTTTGCCCTAAAAATGGCAGGCAAAAGGGAGGTTTTCTTGCTGTCTCCAATGAATGAGAGGGTTTTGCCTCTATGGTGGACCACATAGTGGTAGATAGAGGGGCAAGACATGAATTTCAACACAGGAAACTGCAATTACATACCAGAAAAAAGGTTTTCAGTGTGAATAGAGTCAAACACTGATGCAGGCTGCTCAGAGAAACTGTGGGTTCTCCATCCTTGGGGATACTCAAAGCCCAGCTGAGCACAACCCTCGGCAACCTGAAGCAGCTGGCCCTGCTTTAAGCAGTGGCTGGGCCGGGTGACCTCCCAGAGCTTCAACTACTTTATCCTTATACCACAATGCCAGTTTTGGGTGAAGGACCTACATAGCTCAGGGAATTTCTTCTTGCTTTTAGCCCTGGAATATAGCAGAATAGAAGAGCACTGGAAGGTGAGAATGGAGAAACAGGCACTTTCATTGCTGATATTCAATCAGTTAGTTCAGTTGTGAGCAAGGGTGTCTTTTTTCTGCTGTATCTATGCTGCCCAGGTGTGGATGCCTTCAGTCTTTACAGTGGATACTGACATGTGGTTAGGGCTTAAAAATCACTTCCACAACAAGCGTGAGCTTGTTGCCAGCTTGAAGGATGTTAGGTGCTTTTTACTAGCATGGAATGCACTCCAACATATGCTGTCACACACATTCAAGGAAAAAAAACCCAAACAAAACACCAAACAAGCAACCAGCCTCCGCTCAATTAAAGTATATTAAAAGGCAAAAAACAGGGAAGTGAATCCTATCCTTGTGAGAAGACATTAAACCAAAGAGGAATGATTTCCCAGTGAGCCTGTTGGCCACAAACTTCTGAGAACACACCAGAGAGGGAGCTACTTTGATGCAACTTGCTGATGCCGTGTATTAAATTACTCTTGTTCTTCCTGTCTGTTCCATCTCAGGGCTCCTTTGAGGCAATTACTAATAACTTGTTATTGCATTCCATTACACAATTCAACTCTCACAAAGATGTGATAAACCAATACTTTACTGTAACAGACTCAGTCTACTCACTCTTCTGGCTATTCCATGTAACCACCTAAAACACAGTATCAGAAACATCAGTGTTTTCTCCACAGTGCTAGGTATCAGATACCTAAGATGCCACAGAGATTATCCTTGGTAAGCTGGTATTTTGAGGAAACATTTCAGAAATAAAATAATCACTACCATTTAAGTCCTCCAGAATATTCAGTTCACCCTGTCACTCCAGTTCTCCCTTCTCTCATTGATCTGGATGCTCAAATGCTGCTCTCAAACACATACCTCTCTTACCTTTCCATGAGACTGGAAAACTAGTTTTGCATATTGAATCATTATTTATTTCTATGAATGTCTCTGGGTTCCTTTGACAGTTTTATCTTACTGATGAGGATAAATGTTCCTCCAAAAGCTACGGCCAGACTGCCCTCATTCTCAGACGTCAAAGGACGTGGTAAGCAGAATCTATCAAAAATAACTCATAAAGTCTGAGGGATTTGAAAATTACAATTGATACTTTTGAAAATACAATTGATAGATGGTAGCTTTAGGTAGATCCACTTCACAACTAGCACTCAATCCCTTCCTGCTTTTTTATTTCTCTTGGTCACCATGGGAATTATTCATTTGAAAAACGAATTAGAAAGAAGCAGTGAAATCACTTCAGTATTTCTGAAAATGAGATTGCTTTTTCTCTTCAGATTCTGCAGGTACTCATGTCCAGAAACTTTTTGATGCATAAGGGAAAGAAACTAAAGGAAGTTAATTTAAACTTATATCACAGTCCTGTAATGGTTTGGGGCTTCTATAGAGACTGCTTCTGCTTTCATTGAAATCTGACTCCAGAAGGTTCATTTTACAAAGCTAAAGGCAAAGGGGTACTAGCTGAGAAGGATTAGCAGAAAATTATTTAATTGACCCTACAAGTGCCAACAGGTAAAGCATGCACCTGCCAAGCCAGTGAGTGCACATGCAGCAGAAGCTGATTCTTCTCCCCTTCCCTCCACTACCCTGTGGAGAGGCTGAGTTTGCCTTCAGCAGCCCAGCCCCAGCCCAACCCTCTCCTCCCCATCAGTGGGGAAAGCTGTTCCAGATGCTCCAGACCTGAATCATGTTGACCATTATGGTTAATTGTCAGGCTTGCAGCTGAGTGGCATGAGGTGATGGTGGTCAAGGAATGAAATGTCAGGTAGCATGTCGTGCATGGCTGTGCTGCTCAGCTGAGCACCATCCAGTAAAAGCCTGAGCCAATTTGTTTAGATTTTTTACAGCCATAAAAGGAAGATGGCACTTTGGGTTAGAGTTTATACAGATCAGTACGATCTGTTTAGCTCTCAGCAGCCACCAAACCCTGTGTGTAGGCTCATGCACACACACACACTGCAGTGTAGCTAAGGCTTGCTGCAACACTCTGTCCTCATGGGTGAGAAGATCAGGTGGCTGTGGCACTTGAAAATTATGCAGGGCATCCTTTCTGTCAGAAATAAATACAACGCACGTATCAAACCTGAGCTGTTGTAAACTGCATACTGACTGACAGAAGTACATTAAGCTTCTGTATTCTCTTAAGACATTGCCTCACCAATTTTTTTTAAAAAATAATTAAACAAAATTATTCCAAATGCCTTCTCACAGGCTTTTTACAAAAATTGCCCAATTCTACCGGATCATAGAGCCACTTAGCCTGGTATTCTTTCTTTGACAGTGCCAAGCAACGAGTGCCTAAAGACTGCAAGAAGCGAGGCAATACAGAGGATGCCATTCCCTTGTGCACCCTACCCAGTGACTCGGACCCTTGGGTCTCAAAAAGATATTCAGATCATCATAGAACCGTAGACATGGTTCTCCCTTCCAAGAATTTTCCCAGCTTCCCTTTTAATCCAATTTAGGCTTTCGCCCATTCTTGCAGCCTATGGTGAGGTTTCACAGCTTCATTACCTGCCCTGCTTCTCTCATTTGCACTGACTGCCTACAATTCCTGCATTTTCTAGTTTTGCCTTTGCACCCATTTGTCATTTTAGCACAACTGTCACACCTCTTCAGCTCACTCTTACCCAGGCTAAGCAGGGCTTGGCTATTTGCAGTATTACATCAAATGGAAATCTTCAGACAGCAGTATTTGCATCTCCAAGGCTCCCATCTTACATCTTAACTGTGATTTTACCACGTATTTGTACAAAAAGTAGAAGTGTTCATGTGCACACTTGTGAGCTGGTGCCTGCAGTTTTAGCATAACTGCACTTTTGAGCTAAAGATGAAAACTCCCTACATTTAAAATTTATAGCCTTTGCTGAGGTTCATCTCAAATGGAGTAGTAGCACATCAGCTGCGGTGATGTACACCCCGCCAGAATACACAGCCATCTCTCATTCCCAACAAACATAAACACCAAAGCCATCAAAACAAGAAACTGAGAAGCTATTTATCTTCTCACGTGGCCGGGAGTGCTTTCTGAAGCACGTTTTAGAGGAGGCCAGCGTTCCTGGAACACACATCCCCCTGCTCAGGCTGGTCTCTATTTGCTCTGAGACTCAGGGTCCTCACAGTAGCTATGGCACACACTGGGGCAATCCTGTGCACCATGGATCTTCAGAGGTGGTCACAACAGCCAGTTCATCAGCACTGTCTGTGTGTGTCATTAGTAAGGTGGAACCAGCCAAGATCCAAGCCAGTTCCAGGCTCATTTCCTCCGAAGTGCTGCCCAAATCACAGGTCTGACAGGGTGCTTTGTCCACCTCACTGCGGTGGATGCAGCTGAGAGACAGCAGAGAACAGACATACATCCCTATCTGCATTTCCCAAGGGATCTGTCAAGGAGAGATACTAAGTTGTCCTTGCAAACAAGCAATTACTGTTTGCTCTTGGTGATACCTTGAGACCTTTGTTTGCAGCAGGTAACTTGGCAAGCCTTCAACTTTAGAGGAATTTTTCAAGAGGTTGTTTTGGGATGCAGCCAGGTCTTTACAAGGTCCTGTAATTTCAATAATGAAATTAAAACCAGAACTTAGCACTTGGGGGAACTGAAGGAAAAGAAACATGGGGCTAAGTAATGCCTGCTCACATTTTTTCTTTATGGGATCTCTCAATCTGCTAAATAAAAATCACACAATCCTTCACGATCAAGAATGCAAATCACAAAAGCAGCTTCTTGATAAGGCAGCAAGCACAAAACGGGGAAGCTTAAAAACATATGGCTAAATAGAAAATATTGTTCTAAGAAAATTACCTAAATGGACTGATCTTGTCCTTGAATCTAGTGTCTGCCATGCTTAATGGATCCGGACCAGTGCATTTAAACAGGCTAGAATCCATTGAAATTTTTTTAACAAAAATACTATAAATTTAAAAGCTACTTAAATATTAGACAGAACATTTTGGTCCCAGACAGGATGAGGATTCTTTTGAGATCTGGAAATACAGAGTGGTTAGGACCTCCTTTCCACTGAAAAGAAAAAAAAAAAGAAAGAGGGAAGAAGGCCCTTCCTGCCTTACGCGATTCTGAAAAAAACCTTCCCTTGAACTACATATAAATATATTCAGTAGAGACCACATCTTTAAAAGTCACCTTTTCATGCATGGGGCTTATATGGAGCATAGATACTATATATGTCAAAGCCAAAGGCCTGAAAACTGAGGCTCATAGGAAATTGGAACATATCTGGCCCCAACTCAGACTTGCCATCAACCATAATCCAAACATTAATGCAAAGAGTCAAAATTACTTCTTAATTCCTAAATTCCAACTAATGGGAATTTTAACAACCAATTTGTGATCCCATGTGTCCCTTCAATGAACAGAAGTGAAGAATGAAAACCGAATCTGCAGCAGAGCCTTGAATAGAAAAAAAGCTGGAAATGGCTGCTATACAGGCACAAATTATATTACTAATGTGATCTGGCAGTTTTACTTGAGTCCCATAGCTGCAGCTTAATCATATCTTTGACACAGCTAAATTGCTAGGATACAATGGGACCTGTAGCTAATAACATTGCTTCAAAAATCAACAAACTCCTGTTTTCCTAAAGTGATTATAAGGAACTCCCATATATTTTACATGAACTGCATCTGCTTAACCATCCTGTTCTGAGGCGAGATCACAAGTAACCAGCCTGTTTTGTATCATTAGGGTGGGAAGGGATCAGACAGTGCTTTGCGATAGGCATTCTCAGGGATGCTTCCAATGCTCTCTTGGTTTACACTGACATTTAACACAGCAGTAACAGAGAGCAGGAAGATTTTGTTCTTATTTTTAACAAGAGAAAACAAGATAGTGCAGATAGCAAAATCACAACTGATAGTGAGGACACAGGGCAGATAAAAAGAAATAGATTTAAACACCGTGCCTAGATTCCAAACTGATGTGACGCCACACTCTCAATCCCAAACTTCAACATTCAGTGCTGGAAAACACTGTATCCCAGCGCTGCCGGGCTCAGAGAGGCACCAGCTGGCTGGCACAGCCCCTGGCACCACCACATCCACAATCTACCCCTTGTTTGACAGCTTTTTCATTTAAAACCACTTGTCCTTAGTAAACACTGAACATTTAACTAAGTTGATGGAAGCCAGCTGATTTTTGACTGCAGTGGGGGTTCCTGAACTCAGGGACACCTGATCAGCAACCCAGAGCCCCACCAGGACACAGCAGCCCTTGGGAGCCAAAAAGGCGAGGAGGGGGTATTGCCAGGAGCACTGGAGGGACATTTAAATGTGGGCAAACAGGGTGTGTCACGGCAGTTCAGGATGACTCTGATGGACCTCAGGCATCAACATGCAGCTGTCCAGGTCTCTGGCTGGAGTGAGTGCCTGAGCTTGTCACTGATGCCACATGGCAACAGGGACAATGCTTGTTGAGGTTTGAACAGGTGAACAACCTGCTCAACCTGGTAGCACAGCTGAAAGAATTGGAGAGGCCAAGGAGTATCAGGAAGTGTGAGAGGGGTAGTTCACTGAACTGTAGCAGATGTGCCCTCAACCTCCAGAAACAGGGGGATGAGCTGCAGGAGACAGTCAAAAGACTGAGATACACTACGGAGGCTGAGACAGAACTGGACTGCTGGTTCCAAACCCCTGTGGCTGGGGAATTACAGCCCCAAAAATTCATACCCTGGCACACATGCAGGGGAGGGAGGGCATTAACACAGGGACTTGAAGAGTAGTGGGGAAAAAAACTAAAGCAAAAGAGAACAGCAACAACAAAACAAAAAAAAGCAACAAAAGGAAGAGAAAAGGAACTAACAAAAGGAAGGGCCTTCCTTCAAAGCCAGACGTTCCTGCCCAGCTGGATATCCCCACTCAGAACCATTTCGTAGCTCTGCAGGCTAACAAGGCAACACCCCATACCCAGGAGGAACAGCCAGAGCTAACTGTAGCAGCCCAACCTGCTCCACAAATAAAAAAATTAACAACTGGTTCAACCAAGAAAAGACAGCAGGTGATAGAAGTGGGTGACTCTACTTTAAGAAGAACAGAGGCACTCATCTGTCACCCTGACCTGTGCTCAGGGGAGGTGTGTTGCCTTCCTGGAGCCTGGATCAGGGATGTTACTGAGAAACTGCCAAGCCTAGTCGAACCCACTGTTTATTACCCACTACAGCGTTCCATGTGGGAGCCGGCGATACAGCTGGCAGCAGTCTGGGAAGCATAAGAGAGATTACATAGCCCTGAGAGAGGTGACAAAGGGCTCTGGAGCTCAAGGAGTTTTGTCATCAGTTCTCCAGGTCAAAGGAGAGGGGCTTGAAATGGCCCGTCAAATCTGGCAGGTCAACAAATCGTTGGAGCAGTGGTGCCACAGTCAGGGTTTTGGTTACTCAGACCATGGGACTCGTTTTGCCAAGCCTGGTTTACTGGGGGCTGATGGAGTCCATCTGACAAAGAAGAAAAAAAAGTATCTGAAGGGGGTTTACAGGCAGACTGGAGAGGGACTCTTCATCAGGAACTGCAGCAATAGGACAAGGAGTAATGGGTACAAACTGAAAGAGGGGAGATTTAGGTTAGATATATGGAAGGAATGCTTTACTGTGAGGGTGGCGAGACACTGGAACAGGTTGCCCAGGGAGGTTGTGGGTGCCCCAACCCTGGTAGTGTTGAAAGCCAGGTTAGACAGGGCCTTGAGTAACCTGGTCTAGTGGAAGGAGTCCCTGCCCATGGCCCAGGACATTGGGACTAGATGATCTTTGAGGTCCATTCCAACTCCTACACGTTCTGTGACTCTATGACAAAGGAGCACTCACATGAGCAGTGCCCACAGAGATTGGCAGGGGCGCTCATTTCCTGCAAGGAATAGTAAGAGCTGTGGTTCAGCTCTTTAAAGCTCATTACTACTCTCTGAAGATCCTACCCCTACCCTGAGCTTGCATATGCTGGCTCCAAATATAGCTCAGAATTTCTTGCATTTGCAAAAGGCTAGAGGGAGAAGTCATTCTGCTATCACATGGATGGGAAATTGTTTGGGAACGGGATATTTTGGATAAAGATGTACTAAAAGACTTATGTCGAACTGGTATTTTGGTTATATCCATTATAGTGACAATCCTTCTTAATTTCAAATGATACTTCTTTTCTATTTCTGAATTTTTAATTAAAAATACTTTTTCTTTATTAAAGGGAGTCTATCTGATCCAATCAATGTCAGTAGAAGCACGGAACCTTCTCCCCATTTTTAGTGCCTAATCAGACAGGAATCAGGCTTCACGTGTGCGTCAAAAAGAGCTCATTTCAATGCATTTCAGACAACACAGGTACTTCACAATGGTTTTATGGTTGTGTTCTTTTCTTTATTAACCACAGCACGTAAAGTAAAAGCACAAAGGCAGTCCTCAAAAGGAAAAATCCCAGAATGCTTGGTGGGGGAGCAATATCTAAACAACTATTCTGCTGTTCTCTAATGTGTTGCTAAAGACACCACCATTCCTCATCCCTCCAGAAGTGCTCTTAATTAAATAAGAATCTATTAAAAAATACAGTGTCCCTCAGTGTAAACTCCCACCCCCACCCTTCTCTTTCAATTTTAAAAGCGATCTATTTTGCCTTCTCCCTGCCTGGAAGCTCATTAGAAACAACCCCTTCTGCACATATGCATCACCTAACACAGATTTGGAGGGAGAGACAGACAGAAGAAAGGGAGAGGCAGAAATTAGAAAGTGAATTAAAATAGTAGACCTGCGAGACAAGAAAGCCACTGCAGACAAAGAACAACCAGTACTCACAAGGGAACAATGACGGCTGAGACACGAATGTGGGTACCATGGGATTAAAACAGAAGCTGTTGCTTAACTTTGTAGCAGAGATGCAGTGCTGCTCTGACTAAATTCAATTACCAACAATAACCAAGGCAAATCAGACAGATCTATCACTTTGCTTTCTCTGGGTGGCAGAAGGTCACCATTAAACGTGCCTCAAACTTGAAGGGAAGTGCCAAGCACGGGCAGCGCTACTGTCACAGGCACAGCATCACTACCTGCTGAGTGCTGTGTAAAGCCCATAGGATCATTCTCCGCCACTCTCCTTCCTCAGTCCCTGCTCCCAAACATTGTCCAGTTCACCTGTTACCTGAAAAGTCCAAGCTGGTCAAACCAAAAACTTGTTCCCTCTCTGAGAGCTACAGAGGAGACAAAACCAGAAACCCAGGGGCAGACTGGTTTTTTTTCCCACCCATTTTCTATAACAGAGATTTACTTGAGTAATTAACTCCTAACAATTCACCTTAAAATCTCTTTTCCATCCTGCAAGAGCTTTTCCCACCTTGTGCCAGATACCCCAAGGGGCACTATGGCATTTTTTGAGGCCAAGCTACTCCAAACACGAAGTTCCCTTTGAGGTTTACTCAATGGCAGCATAAACGATAAAGTAACGAGTAGAAGAGAGCTGGAGAGGAACTTTTTACAAGGGCATGGGGGAATGGCTTCAAACTGACAGAAGGCAAGTTTACATTAGATATTAGGGAAAAATTCTTTACTGTGAGGATGGTGAGGCACTGGAACAGGTTGCCCAGAGAAGTTGCGAATGCCTCATCCCTGGAAGTGCTCAAGGCCAGGCTGGATGGGCCTTTGGGAACCTGATCTAGTGGAAGTTGTCCCTGTCCATGGCAGGGGGCTGGAACTAGGTGATCCTCAAGGTCCCTTCCAATCCAAACCATTCTGTGTTTCTGTGAGTATTTCATCAACCTCTCTGACACCAGATAGGATGAGAAGGAGGGAATAGAAATCACATGAGTCCTGGGATAGAGACAAATTCAAAATGCAGTAAATCTGCCTGCCTTAATGAGAAGGGGTTGAAAATTCACATCTAACCTTCATCCATATCTGCAAAGAACAATTTGAACTGCAGGCTTAACCAGGGCCTTTTACACAACTCCCCAGATACATCTACCTAAAAGGTGGCTTTGGTGTCCAGATAGACACTGCTTGTCCTGCACTGTCCTCTGAACATAAACCTGCCCTTCCTGATACTTGAGAGGTAAAATGACATGAGCCACATGCTTCTTTTGCCTTTTTTTCTTTCTTTTTTTTTTTTTTTTTTAATATGAGATTGTTTCTGCAATGGATTTTAAGTAACTTCATATCAGTGCAGCTGCCTGGCAGTCCCTTCAGTATAGTGGTGGGAACATCCTTCTCTTTGTCCCTTGGAAAGCTGTGCCAGAAGGGACTAAGAGAGCAGATCCAAAATGAGGCCCATACCTAAGCGCTATTTATTTTGGAATGTTTTGCCAGATTTCATCCTTCACACATGATGGAATTTGCTCCAACTCAAATTTTCATTACCAGACATCCCTGTCCAAGACCAGTGCTTTCAGAAGATGATGTAGTGTTTCATTCAGGGAGACTCCAAGGAATTTCTTCGCTTATGTATATAGAAACAAAGGGATGCAGCCTGACAAAATATCTTACTGACCTGAAAAAGAGTATCCAGAAGAGATTTTGTCTTCTCCCCCAAAAATTCAATTAGGAGCGGTTCACCTAGTCCTTTTTCCTGAAGCTGCAGAGTCACTTCCTTGCTGAAACTCCAAGGCATTGTCATCTGAAGGCTTTTTTCCAGTATGCTTCCCTGTGACAGTTTTGTTCTCTATGATTGCTAGCTCACACTCGTGAGAGGGGACAGATAGCAAAAGCTCTAAACCAGACAGAGGTACCTGCAGTCACGCTGAGTAGCAACCTTGATTAGATTTTTAATAATGCCAAACATATTAAGCAGAACTGTGACAAGAAGAACAGACTCAGAGCAGCCAAGGAGGTAGCTACAGCTTTAATAAATCCTTTGCTGATCTGGGAAGTGGGAGGGTGAGAGAGCACTGATCTCAGCATGTAAAACTGAGGCAGGAGCTTAGAAGTTAGACCTGGTACATCACTGGACTACTGCTGGGAAGCCACATGGAAAGACATAGCTTCGTATTTTAAAATTTAAGTAGTCAGCCCTTGGTTTCTAATGTCTCTTCCTGGAAAGCATTAAAAAAAATTATAGTAAATAAAAAACATAAAATCTCGGGTAATTGTAGGAAGCAACCCCAAACTCTGCATTTAGAGCCAGAGGATCTAACAGTGCAGAGTACTTCAAGTTTTGCCACACACACACAGTTGTTTCAAATCAGAGGTTACACACCAAAAGCTCACTTTCAGCCTTCTAGCCTCAGACAGGCTGCACTCAAACCACAGCACCACTGGCAGCTTTCTGTTCTCAAACCATCCTGTCAGGTTCTGTGCCTGAGTGCCGGGCTCAGCTGGGTGTCTAAGGGAAGGGGCCGCCTTGTTGATGCTGCAGATGCACTCCAGGTGCCCTCTGTATTACCTGTCCCTGACTATCTCCTCCCCATATGGACTCCCTGGCTTCCTGGCACTTGGATGTACCATCAAATAATACCTCGCCTTGTTCTCTGACGATGCTTTCATGTGGATCCTGGTAACAGAGCACCTTTTGATTTCTCCACCTCTTGATCTTGGCCCACACTGACTGCTCACTTTTTGTTCTGTTCTGGGCTCACACGGAACTACAGGGAGCAAATTTATTTGTGATTGACCAATGCAACCGTATGCCTAACATCTACAAAGCAAGTCTCCTTGCAAAAGAAAAACTGCAGGATCAGAAGCTCTCTCAGCAAAGCAAAATATTTTGTTTAGTCCTTAGTAATGAGGAAGCACAAAGAAAAGGAAAGAAGGAATGTCAGAAAGTATAAAGTCATTAAAATCAACTAATACATACCATTTTGTCAAAGCCCCCTTCCAGGTCACAAGAAAAATACCATTTTATTTTATGAGCAGATTAAAATGAAGGAGACACTGTTTCCAATGAAGAATCTTACCACTATCTTCAACAGGAAGGAAATTAAAAAAAAACAAACAAAATCCTATAATAATAAAAAGCACCTTTAAAGACAAGTTTTGCCCTTTAACATGCAGACCTGTTACTTCACTGATGGAATTTTTATCATAGAATATGCTGAGTTGGAAGGGACCCACAAGGATCGAATCCAATTCCTGGCCCTGCACAGGACAGCCCCAAGAATCACTCCATGTGCCTGAGAGTGACAAACACTTTTTGAACTCTGTCAGGCTTGGTGCTGTAACCACTGCCCTGGCAAGGCTGTTCCAGTGCCCAATCACCCTCTAAGTGAAAAACTTTTTCCTGATATCTAACCTAAACCTCCCCCAACTCAGCCTCAGGCCATTTCCATGAGTCCTGTCACTGGTCATAAGAGTGAAGAGATCAATACCTGCCCCTCCACTTCGCCTCAGGAAGATGTTGTAGACCCCAATAAGATCTCCCCTCAGTCTCCTCTTCTCCAGACTGAACAGACCAAGTGCCCTCGGGTGCTCCTCATGCGGCTTCCCCTCAAGGCCCTTCACCATCTTCGTTGCCCTGCTTTGGACACTCTCTAAGAGCTTAACACCTTTCTTATATTGTGGTGCCCAAAACTGCCACAATATCCAAGCTGAGGCTGCCCCAGTGCAGAGCAGAGTGGGACAATCCCCTCCCTCACCCGGCTGGCGATGCTGTGCCTGATGCCCCCCAGGACATGGCTGGCCCTCCTGGCTGCCAGGGCACTGCTCACTCATATTCAACTTGCCATCAACCAGGACCCCCAGGACTCTTTCTGCAGCCTCTTGTTCCCCAGTCTATACACATAGCCAGGGTTGCCCCATCCAAGGTGGAGAATCCAGCACTTGCCCTTGTTAAACTTCATATGGTTGGTGATTGCCCAGCCCTCTGATTTGTTGAGTTCTGGGTACAAAGGGCAGCAGGACCTTCAGGTCTTGATGAACGCCTCAGGTACCAGAGCCTTAGTAGGAGATGCTGTTCATACTGTCTTTCGTATGAAGAAAGGCATGTAACAGTTATTTGAGTAATTGCAATCCAATTACTGCCCCAGGACAGACCTGCCCCTTCGCAGAAATACATCTGGGAATTTGCATAGATTTCAGACTGAAGGTAACAGAAATCATCTTGTTCAGATACAGAACAATCCTGCTTCTAACCTACCTGTTTTGTCAACAAACATAATCAGTGACACCACCACAGATATCCAATGGTACATTGTGGATACTGCTTGGAGCTGCAGGAAAGGAAAATACAGTGGCAGCACAGGGACTACATGTGCCCAGCCTCCCAGGCAAGGCCAAGGAAGAACACTTAAACACTGTCTGGGCGTGCACTAAGTTGAATATTAATGTGCAAGATGGTTACTGGAACCTTTACTATTTAAATTGCTTGTTTTTATGTTATAGTGAAGGCCAAGTGACAGAAATAAAACATTACTTCTCTCGGTACTCTCTACTTAAATTGCAGCAATAAATATTTTTAAGAGTAGTGTTGTCAAATCTCAAGTACAGGTTCATCCCTCCAGATTGTACATCATGCTAGCTTGTTATCTACCATTTCATTATGAGCTTTCATAAATAAGCTGGGAGCTACCTCTCTCCTGGGTTGGAGATTTCCAGAATTTGTTTCCATAAGAATTCCTGCTCTTTTAATCTTCCCACACAAGAAAGTGCTTTATTTCTGCTGAAAGCAAACTATGTCACTGTCCTACCTGCCTGTGAGGATGTGTTCAGTAGCTATAAGGATCCCACTTTCTTGCATTTCGCAACTTTAAACAAAATGTAAAGAATGTTTCTTGCATACTTAGATAAATGTGAATCTTTTGTAAACTCCCCTTGCCTTTCTCCAAAAGAGAAGTAAAAATAATGATAGATTGAACATACAAATTTCTAATTTTCACATCAAAAGAGAATGAAACCAAACTGATTTCCAACCAAGTCTGAGAAAGGACAAAAAAGCAATAACTGAAAAACGCACTTTCCCTGATGTGCTAAGGCTGTGATTACCTAACATGATTTCCCTTTCAAAACTTTCCATTGCTATGAGTCACAAATGTCTTTGATAGTGGTTTGCTGACAGTCTCCCATATGCTGGTTGTCTCGAAAATGCACTCAGCTTGTCCAGCAAAGTGCTAAACCTCAGCATTTTGCAACCTTCCAGTTTATCTAGCAATTATAGTTGCTACCCAAAAAAAAAAAAAAAAGAAAAAAAAAGAAAAAAAAAGAAAAAGAAAGGCTGCTATTTGCTCAAAAGTATTTATAATAATTTCAGCTATTTCTGAGAGTGAATACAAGAACAGAATGCCCTAGCTTACACAGTAACGAAAAGCAAGGGACAGCTCTGTTTTGTGGTTGTTGCATGTGCTGCTGATAAAGGAGATGCTGTTTGGTAACTAAATATACAAAAGATTGATATTGGCCTTTATTTCTGTTTCCTGATTTAACTTTTGTTTCAGAACATCGCTGCTTTGGCTTGCACACTTTGTCTTCCAGTAAATCACAGCATGCACTTGCAAACACAGAGGGAGTCTCCAGCTTTTCCCAGGCACTCAAATGGTGATTAGAAAATTGTCCTGTATCATAAACTGCAGGTCTGAACCTGACCAGTGACACACAGGCTGGAGAAAGAAGGCAGCTGAGGGTGAGAAAAGGAGTTCTTGCGTAGAGCACAGAGAGATTTATTGTCTATTTAATTACTTTTTTTTGTGGTTTGCACTGGCAGAAGAGACTTTAACTGAAATCATTATAGGCTTGGAGCATGCAGCACTCCATAAACATGCACTTGTCCAAGCAGTGACACAAACTGAAATCACATTGCAGGGACATTTCAGTCTGTGAAGTTTTCCATTAGATGTTGCCTGCTCGTGGCACAAGGGTACAGAACAGCACAGATGCTACGCTGGCAGTGCTGCAGAACAGCTCAATCCTGTATATACCTCTGCTTCAGCAACAGAAGACAAAAATAGATGCAAGTTTTACAACTTGCAAACCCAGCTCCTCATTCTTTTCCTCCAAACCTCTTCCTACACCTTTAGATCTTTCTAAGATGTTTACCCATCTCTCCCACCCCCAAGACCTTGCCTGCAGCATAGCAGTATATGAATTTGCCTGGCAACCTGACATAAATATCCAACCAACCAGCAAACAAAGCCTGGCATGCTCTTAGACGCTCTTTCTGTGCACAGACTTACAACAAATCAGAGCTGACCACCAGGCAAAGAATTAACTCATTTTCTTTAGCTCAAACTTTTTATAATCTAAAGTTTGAGGGGAGAGGTGGACGTTTGTCTTCCTTTATTTTACCTGTATGCAATGTTCAGAACTCTGCTCTAGACATCCCTCTCCATCTTTGCTCAGAAAATACAAAGCAATGTATCTGCCCTACTCATTTCTAAACTGGTTAAATAAATACCTGTACTGGGGAGAGGTGAGATAAAGCACAAGGAAAGGTGGGGTGTGAGTGAGGAGAGCTGCACTGGAAAACACACAAAACTGAGCTGTATTTGACTGATTCAGCCTGGGACCCTGCAGGTGACCGGCACCCAGCTCATCACTGAAATCCATCACAAGACCTGAGCTGTGCCCAGTGCCAAAGGAACGGCACTGAATGGGATCATTTTAGAAGGAACACATCACAAAAGGGATCAGTGTGGGGCAGGAATCTGTGCAAAACATCACAGACAATCTTCCTCAAGATTTCAGCTAATGCCAGTCTTCATGGAACCATGGGCTGGCTCGGGAGGAGAGAACATTACCTGCCCTGAGGAGCTCCTTGTGTCCCAGCTAGTAGCTGGTGGCCTTTCACAGCAGTTCCAGCAGATAATGAGAGCTACACCCTGTGCAGAGAGTGGTGCTGCACCCAAGTGCTGCCGTCTTTGTCCCCCCCCTCTCTGGGATGTGCAATACACAACGAGTGTTTCAGAGATCAGCGTGTCCTCTGCACTTCAAACCAGCAAACTTCAAGGTAAGTACATAACAAGAAATCCCCATCTCATTTCTTTAAACTTATCAATGTGGAAAAAACGAATGAGACCTATATCCTGTATCAACCATGAGCAGAGTTGAAAGGAAGGTAAGATCGCGTGACATTAATAGTTTCACCGTAATTAAACTGTTACATTCCATTCTGCCCCTCAAAACAGAATACTTGAGACTGGAACACAAAACACAGGACCAAGTCAAGCCAGAAACAAAGTTTCACTCCATCTATATTTGCCACTGCAAATGCAGCATCATGCACAAAGGTCTGAGTCACTGCTGAGCACATGGGAGTTCATCCCACTGCTTCTCTGCCCTATATACGTGCAATAAAGAGCCCAGGTAAGAGATCCCCTAGGTGAGAGAAGTAGATGAGGAAGGCTGACACGTGTCGTGCTTTGACACATCGAAGCTGTACTTTTTACCCTTTGTTTACGAGAAAGAGTTGCCAATGCAAATAATTATCAATAATAATGCAGTGCAGAAATACTAGAACCTGGTTTGCGTGGGATGGAGGTAAATTTAAATGGCACGCCTTGCAAAAGAGGCCGACCGGCTGTTCCACATGTACTGTTCTGCATATTGGCATGGCTGGAGTGTGAAATGAATGGAAAGCCTTAACCCCTAACATGCTGTTGTTTCCCCAATTCCCTTGCCAACTAAATGGTTAGCAAGAATGCACATCAGGAGAGAAAGGCCGAGAGAGAGAGGGGGACACAAGTCAAAGGTAAAAATATTTCTTACAACTGATAGTGCAGACTTGAAAATGTAGAGCACAAAGACAGATTTGCCCTTCCCCCACTACTTAGCTTTGACTTGCAGAGTCAGGTCCTTCCATTTGTGGCTGGTACCACCAAACACTTTGGCGTGGCTGGCTGCACATGAGCATTGCTATGGCACATACTGCAGGCGGTTTAACAGAAGCAAACAGGAATACTTCTGAAACTACCTGACAGTACAACCCTTGGGTTAGTCTCTCAGATACTTAGCTTTGCCTATCTGAAAAAAAGTGAGAGTGAGCTCGTTGGCTACATCAAATGCCTTCGTGCTTTGTCTGTCCCCACAGGAAACAATGGGAGCAGAGTCAGGCTTCAGAAGAGTTGGCAAAGGTTCAACAAAGCAGAGGCAGGCAAAAGCAGACACTCCTCCAGCACCCCCATTTCTAGAGACAGATGAATGCAAATAGACAACAACCTTTATGGTAAGCTATCTTTCTCTATCCTCAAGAGCTTCATTTTACACAGGATGGTGTTTTACACAATATGACTCCTACTACTTGGGAAGGCACATGCTGAATATTTGGAAGAATCAGTCAGCATACCAACTGACATTTCGATTCTTATTTTCATAACCCAAGACATATAAACTTTCTTCCCCGTTTTTATTTGACTTTCTAAAACAAAAGCTTGCATTGAGAGAGACCCTGGAACACTCAGGAAAGAAGCTGGCAACACAGAATAGCCCTGAGGTACAAAAAGGGGGTAGCTTTATTTATTCTTCTAAAAAAAAAAAGAGGAAAAGCTAATCCAAACACACCATACGCATTCTGTCTTGTTGGTCAGGTATGGAGAAATCACGTCAAACACCCAAATTATAGAGTGTGTCTTTGGAAACCTGAAACACAAGCTACTTTGTCTGATTATGCTCATTTTACAGCTTCACTGGATAAACTCAAGAAATTAATGCTTCAGGCAGTTACCCAACAATAATAATTGCCAAGACCCCCATCATTAAAATCATGTTGTGAAACTAGATAAAAGCAAGCCCTGTTTTGATCAGACCCCACATCAAAGTAGTGCTCACAATCAGCCTGCACAGTCATGCACTGTGGCCAAGCTCAGGCTTTTCTTTATCGTGGCTCCAAACCGACGTGACTACACTGTCCTGAGCACGGGCACCATAATGTAACCAAATGTAACATCTCAGCTGAGGATCTGAATGGGAACACAGCAGAGATAAAATGAGTGAAACCAACAAGTTTTAATCCAGATCTCTAAAGAGCTATTTCAAAATGTGCTCTAAAATATTCAAATAAAATTAATATGTTCATTAACACCATGACAAAGCGAAGCACATGCGTTTCATTCTGCTAATTGCAGTAACCCTTGCACTCTACAGACAAAGTTTCTTACTTCAAATACCTCAGAAACACACTGTCATTCAAGCTATTGACCAAGTTCATATTATGGTAGGTACTACTCAGTATTTTCTCTGCAGTTCTACTGCAGGGATATATATCTGTATTTTTTAATGTATATGCTTGATCTTTTCCCCTAGAGATAAACAGGAGTGGCACATTTAAAGCATATGCATGAAACACAACATTTTTGAAGTGGCACCAGTGACAGCAGCAGCAGTGCTGGCAGCATGTTAGCTTTTGGCTAATTGAGCCATTCAGGTTAATGAGCTTCACAATTGTGAGGATCAACTGGAAGAAAAATAATTTCTTTAATACCATAAGCATTGAAAGCTTGCTCATCCAGGTTTCCAGAAGCATCCTATTTGTATCGAAGAGGAATGAAGACACAAATCAGGGAGTGAAAAGAGCCCCTCCCACAGCCCCAAATACCCCTGAAGAAAACAGGACTCTCCCAGACACCCCCTATTTGAGATGCCAAACTGGAACACCAAAACAAGCCCCTTACTGACAGCAAATTGTGCAGACTCTCCAGCTCCTTCCTTCCAGTGGAATAATTAACAATGCTGGCAAGTACATTATCATAAACTTCAGCGTTAACACCCCCACTGCAAAGAACAAAGGCGGTTCACATCCCTCCCAAGCTCCTGCTGCAGACTGGGTGCTGATTCTGACAAGTTGCTCTGCGCCAATTTAGATTCCTCTCACATTTGGAAGATTATGTTCATAACCACAAGCTAGAGAATACTTTTTAAGTGATGCTGGAAAGCACAGAAAACAGCGCTCTGAAAACATGCAAGCCAGACCAGATAACCTCCTGATGTTGATTTAGCTGTCCTTACACAGAATTCAAACTCATAGTTTATAACAATCACACAGAGCATCCTTTATCTCAAAGGATCTTGGAGTTCTGTTAGACTGGGGCTGGATCTTGCGTGTTTATTACCAGGCACTCTCTCCCTTGGTAGGCCCACAGGTTGGAAGAAGCCAGGTACCTGCAAAAGTAGGTCCTAAACACCTCCATTAAGAAGTTTTCTCCCAGCTCTGATAAATGGTCAGCAGTTGATAACATGCAGCAATGTTTCAGCACTGGGCAAACTTCAGCCCTGGTCAATATACCATGGCTGACAGTCAGCCTTCACTAGAGGCTGGCCACGGGGAGGACTAGGTATGTGACAGCTGATCAGATGGAACCTGCCCATCACTTCACTTGTTAGTAAAGTCCACAACTTGAAAATCTAATGAGGTGCCAAGTTGTTTTGCAGGCTTACTTTGACACACAAGCAACAAGAGCACTTTGCTACTCGTGTCTGGTGGCTACACAGCTTTCATTTGGATACGACTTCACGGATACAATCCATCCTCAGGGTACTTTGAGATTAATAAAACACACTTAGCAAGATGTGTCCTGCACTACTGTCAAGGCTGCAGGTATTAAGCTCAGAAAGGATACACAAGTGGAGTCTCTGGTATTTCTGAGAGCAGACCACAGGTTACTACACTTAGGTTTTAATTATAAACTCCAACTGGTCTGAGTGCGACCCTAACCCAACCAAAGCACTTTTGCATGCGTCAAACTTCTACTCCATGAAGGTGAAGGTTTACAACAGAAGAATAAGTTCTATAATTATTTCTATGGGCCTTTGGGATGGGACTCTGTTGGTTTTTCTCTTGCTGGTCCGTCCCACAACCAGGACATCATCTTTGATTATGAGGTTAGCACTTGGTTTCTTTTGGGATAGTTAGGCAGAGAAGAGGGAACCTCTGCTTTGTATTTTTAATGGCTTCTACTGAGCAAGACTGGGTTTCTAATGGAAAGCCAAGATACGTACAGCAACAGAAAGGTATATTTTTTAATGAGCTGAAACAAGTAAATAAAAAAAAAAACAATTCAAGGTGCCTCACTACAGATACTTAATGTTCCTGTGGTTGTCAATTTATTTGGCAAAGTTCTCTTTCAAACTGCTGTCACAAACTCTCCAAGTGTAACAACAAAAGGTGACATTTCTAGGAGGCAAGTGATGTCAAAGTGCAGCAAGCTTATCCACGAAGTAACAAAACAAAGGAGAAGATCATCATTCACTGGGAAAATGAACAGCCTGCAAAGAAACAACTGCACTGTCAAAATAAACCAAACAATTCCAACCAAATCAAACCAGGCCATCCCTTACCTCTTCTGTCCCTTCCAAACACCTCTGGTTGCTAGCACCCGGAATGAAGTGTGGCACAGGGAGTTCTCACTTTAACTGGTATTTAGAACATACAGTCTCTGTGTTTGGCAGCACACTCTGCTCACACAGAACAGTGCTCAAGAGCTGGGAAATCTCGTGCTTCTGCATCTTTTACAGAAAAAGAAAGTGTCCCTCACAGAGAGCAGATGTGTTTTTCACCTCACCTTTGTCAGCTGACAATGCTGCACTACATTTGGACGTAAGTAGTAACAATGGATATGACCTGCCTTGTTTGTTCAATGTTAAGTATTAACAAGGCTTGTGCTATCTCAGCCATGGCCACACTGCACTAGGCAAGATGTGCCAGCATAAGCAGCTTTATACAAACACCAGCCCAACCTCTGGGAAGGACAGTGCATCCCAGGAACAGGGAAAAGAAGCCAAAGGTATATTCATGTTGCTCGGAAGAGCCAAGCTGTAAAATAAAGGATGGAGGGGAAGATATAAATCCATGTTTGTAGAAAGCTCAGCTGTTTGTCAGTCACAGAATGCTTATTTTCATCTTCAAGAAATACAGATTTCATCTTTGGAGGTGACTTCTGGATTTCTCTCACAAATAAATAACTACTACTCAGCAGACAAAGAAACAATAGTCCTCAGACTCCAGTCTGCAGGGATTCATCTTTTCAGTTTTTTATACACAGTGGAAATGTACATTTTGTTATCTGCTGCTGAGGAGAGGGAAAGCCAGCAAAAGTTTTATTGCAGCACATTCTCAGGATTCTAAACATACCGTATCACATACACACTGTAATGAGTTTTATTTTAACTGCTTTTGGAGACTGCTTTAGTGGACACTGAAACTGAATAACCAGCTCTGCTCATGGAACGAAAGGAAGTATAACAGTATTCATAAAAGGTCTGTCATTATGTTACAGAGGGCCTTTGCACACATAACCCAAGCAGGAGGGACACGATGGCCATCCCATGGAAGTATTTTCTATCTTGTACGTTTAAAAACAACAAACAAACACTCAAAAAACCCCACCCTGAAACCCCCAAGACACAGACATCATGGCCCCATCACTCGTATGCATGCGTCCTTTATCAGGGGTATACAGAGGTGCCATGGTCAGAAGCTGGCAAGTCACACAGCAGCACTAAGGTAGCTTCCCACCTTGCAACACTACAATATCCTTTTGGGCAGGCATCTGCCTCTTGAATTTACATTTTTCCTCCTATTTAAAGTACTCTATTCTACCCTCCTTTCTCTCCTATAACCTCTCTTTGAAAATTTTGGTCTGGGGAATTGATGCATTAGGAAAACAATTCAGCCTGGTCTGAAAAAAAGAGAAAGGGGATATTCTTCACATCTTGAGGAAACCAAGTGATGCTTTCCACATCAGGTAAGCACATCTGTACTTGGATCTCAAATGCTGACCTGTCTCCCAACTTTATTTGTTCCACCCCACCAAAAATGAGCTATCTACCCATTAAAAGAAACTATAGTGACCTCTCTCTCTCCCCCCACCCTTTTTTGCCCCTGCTTTCAAAAGGTAATTCAGCTTCAATCACAGTTTCAGTGATACCAGTGGATTTTCTTTTCCATTTACTTCTGTGAGAGCAGAAAGAGGTTGCACCAGAGGCCTGATCCTGGCTTGTCCAGAGTTACTAAGCAATAAGCCTGTAGATGAAACCAATCCTAAAGAGGATATCACAGAAAACAACTCAAATACTATTAACTCTAAGTTTTTCTTTGCCATTTTTTAATTAAGAAGAATAAATATTTTAGAACTTCCTTTTTGCCCCTTCATAAGGTCTACTACACATGAAACAGTGCTTTTACTGACTGCCCTGAGCCTGTCTCATTCTCTGTGTTGGTCCATGTTCAGTATTTCATTAAGAAACCTCTAAGCCAAGACACTGCCAATATTTGGAAACATTCCCCACCAATGACAGGGAAGAGCAAAAGTCATATTAACAAATGCTTTCAACATCAAAAAAGTGCAAATGCATTGCTGTTATGTTGCAGGTACTTTGTCCCTACTTCTGAAGAAGGTTTTTCCTCCTCCTCATAGACATAAAGGGAGAAGCCTTTGCCATGAAGAGTGCATTGTCACACTCAGATTCCACCTGCCATCATTTCACCATGAACAAATGTTCATTTCCAGCCATTATCAGCTTGTTCCATTCTGTCCTTCAGATTAATGTTTGGATGCTGTTTGCGTTTGTTCAGGTAAAACAAAAGTCACATAACAACCACCTACACCTTACCCTGCCTATGCACAACGAAAGATGCTGGGGGGGGGGTGGTGGTGGTGAAGATTTTGTAAGATAAAAGACCACTAATTGGCAACACAGTCCTCCATCAGAATTTGTTGAGAGCAAAGAAACCTCTGGGGGGGGCAGAAGTCCCTAGAAATATTTAATGAATGCTTATGCAGTATTGATACTATGGGTTATGGCTACCTGGCTGCTATTCATTGCCTGAGAGATATGAAAAGAATTTCCTTGGTAGAAATCAAAGCAAATGAAAAGACACATCAGCTACCCCTAAACCACCAGGAAAATACTAACAAAATCTTCAGATATCACAGGCTCAGACAGCCCTTTAGGCAATGCTGGTGACAGCACACAAAGCAATCTTTTCCAGCAGTTCCTCAGCCTGTATCATGCCTTCTTCCTTCAGTATGTTCCTTTGGTATATAAAGCTCTCAGACCAATATTCATTTACCCTTGCTTTGCAAGTGCAAAGAACTTGGAGTTTTCTAATGTCTGGGGAAAACTGAGTGGCAGAACTTACATGTGGAAAGTCATCTGTCTGAAGAGGTTTGTTTGCAGAGGGGAGCACAGCACTGCTGTACCTGTAGTTTCTCATTCCTAGTTTCTCCTCCTTCCCTGGACTTCATTATTACTTAAGCGTACATGATGCAATTATCCTTTTAATTCCTCGTCTCTCATGCCATTTATCACCACTCTCTGCACCACTGAGATTTGCTACACTGATTTTACTAATCCACGACACACTGCACTGCCTCTCCTACCCCTTTATTTCCCCCCCCGCCCCTCTCTCTCCAGTCTTCATCTCCTCCTGCTGTTCACCATAAGTGAGGAGCCCCTCACCCAGCTGCACTTCCACCCACCCTCCACCCTCTCACCAGGCAGGCAGTGCATGTCTTTCCCAGCCTGTTAAAACTCCTATTGTTTGTGTACACCTGTTCCATTTAGCCTCTACATGTTTGTGACACCTACTCAGGGCATGAAACCATAAAAGTGTGGCAAAACATGTCCCTGGGAATGCTCTTGGTCAGCAGCGGGGAAGGTTAAATGAGTTTTTAAAAAAATAATTCAGAAGCAAAAATATGTAGGAGAGGGAAAAACTAGAGAAAATGAGAGAACTGCTCATTATTACATTAGCGAACCTAAACTATTTATAAGCACTACATCTATCTATCACTTCAATTACACATTTCTAAATGAGGCTGAAGCAAGATATCCATAATTATTACTGAAATGCCATTTTTACATTAACCCAACAGTTGTACACGTTCCTCACAAAAATGCAATACGCAAGCTGCCAATTTATTTTTTTCTGTAAACTACAGATAAATTAATCTAAATACCTCTTTTGCAATAGATTTGATTTTTAACCCAGAGTTCCTATATCCTTTGAACAGCATGAGCTGCACAAAGCATCCTTTTCCCTTCAATCTCCTCTTTTAAGGAGTTTTTTCCTCCCCCATTCTGTTTAGTCTATGGATGTTCAGAGGAAGAAGTGACATTAAAAAAGGCTTGTTTAACTTGCTCGGTAAGACTGTTATTCCTTACACCTCTTCCCCCCGTTTCTTCCATTTGTCCTTCTGTGAAGTTCTTTTTTACAGCTCCCAAAGCTGTCTGCACCACCTTGCCTTTTGCTTCCTTAGCAGGGAGGAAGCCGGGAGGTGATGTTTGCAGCCCGGGGATGCACGTCCTTCATTTGGAGAGAGCAGGAGCAGAGACTGCCCAGCTCCTGCACGTCACCAGCCCCAGAGCTGAACCTTGTCATGCTGCATGTTTGTGGGCTCAGCCCAAGTCAGCATAAGGTCTGGGGATCACCATATTGTGCTCTTTTGCCTCTCAGTTCTTCCATCTGCACATCCCTTATGCCCAGGTAGTTGCTATCCTGCTCATTCTTTCTCTCCGTTGCTAGTACGACCAGCTTTGTTTCCAGGCTTCATTTTCTCTCTCATCACTGCTGGAAACACTTTTCGATTCCCATAAAAGCACCAGGGAGTTTTACAAACCACAAAACTTTGTCTTCAGATTTCGTGCAGAAGGAAATCAAGGCATGAGGTGTATGAAGAAAAAGGTGTGGATGTTGTCTACCTGGACTTGAGTAAAGCCTTTGACTCTGTTTTCCACAGTATTCTCCCAGAGAAACCGATTGATCATGGCTTGGACAGGTGTACTGTGGGTGATCAAGCCCAAAGCCTGGTGGTGAATGGAGTTAAATCCAGCTGGCAGCCTGTAACTAGTGGGCTTCCCCTGGGCTCAGTATTTGGGCCAGTTTAATATCTTTATCAACAATCTAGAGGAAGGGGTTAAGAGCAGCCTCAGTCATTTTGCAGACACCAACAGGTTGGATGGGAGTGTTGATTTGACGGGGGGTAGGAATGCTCTGTAGAGGGATGTTGATCGATGAGCTGAGGCCAATTGTATGATGTTCAACAAAGTCAAGCGCTGCGTCCTGCCCTCGGATCACAACAACCCCCTGCAGCGCTCAGGCTTAGGGAAGAGAGGCTGGAAAGGGGCCTGGCATAAAAGGACCTGGGGCTGCTGGTCGACAGCTAGCTGAACATCAGCCAGCAGGGTGCTCAAGTGGACAAGAAGGCTGATGGCATCCTGGTCTGTATCAGAAATAGTGTAGCCAGACTAAGGCAGTGATCATGCCCCTGGACTCAGCACTGGTGAGGCTGCACCCCAAATCCTGTTTTCAGTTTAAGCCCCTCACTACAAGAAAGACACTGAGATGCTGGAGCCCATCCAAAGAAAGGCAATGGAGTTGGTGAAGGGTCAGAAGCAAAAGCCTTATGAGGAGCAGCCAAGGGAGTTAGGATTGTTTAGCCTGGAGAAAGGAGGCTCAGGGGAGATCTTACTGCTCTCTAGAACTACCTGAAAGGAGGTTGTAGCCAGGTTGGGGTCAGTCTCTTTTCCCAATTAACATGCAACAGGACAACTGGAAACAGCCTCAAGTTATGCCTGGGGAGGTTTAGATTAGATATTAGGAAAAATTAATTCACTGAAAGGGTGGCCAGGCATTCAAACAGGCTGCCCAGGGAAGCGGTGGAATCACCGTCTCTGGAGGTATTTAAAAGAGAAAAAGGTGGATGTGGCACCTGAGGACATGGTTTAGTGGTGGACTTGGCAGTGCTGGGTTAACAGTTGGACTCGATGACCTCAGAGGTCTTTTCCAACCTTAATGATTCTGTGACTCTTGCATATGTGATACACGTGTTCCAAAGTCAAGCAGACCTCCCTGAGCAGGCCTTAGCACAGATCCTTGGAGCTGCTGATTTGCTACTGTATGTTTCAATCTACAATATTCTCTCTCACCACATATAATTTCCCTGCCTGTGCAGAGAAAGGTTTAAGCCACACACAAAATAAAATCTATTCTAGGAGAAACTTTTTTTTTTTCAAATTAAACTGTTACAGCAACAGAAGTTATTTGAAATGGTTGGGCAGAATCCCCCAGAGGCACTCTCTGCTATCGAACACTTATTTTCCCTCACTCTCCACATAAACAATGACAACAAATCCTTATATCAGATGACAACTTTTTACCAAAAAAAGATACTAAAACAAATTATAAAAGTTGATGGTTACAGCATAACCCCTGCTTTCCTTTCAACTTCATCCCTTGGCCTTCTACTTCAAAAATATCTCCGAAGATCTACTGTGATTTTCACCCTATTGCCAAGATCATGCTCAAGTCTTGACTCTGACCTGGCTTTCAGGGCTTTGTATGCTAAGGTTTGTTCCACTGTAACCACAAGCACTTTTAATACCCCCTTTGCATCCCCTTTGAGCTGTGAATGCTGCTTTAACTCTATTGAGCTACCAGGTTGCCCATTTATTATGTGGCTGAGGAAGTCTGGTGCTGACACGAGATGGCAGCGGGAACAAGAGTCCAAAAGTGGGACCTCCACTATCAACAGCTATGTAGATACATACTAGACAAAAGTGAAACAGCAACTGCAGCCAAAGGCCTGAGGAACTTGCCTTGTAATTAAGAGCACTGTTGTGAATTTGTGCTAGAGAAGAGGACAGCAAAGTCTGGCTGCAAACACGAAGGGAGGATAATTTAATTCTTACATAAATATTCTGAAATAGATCATTATTTTAAAGTAATTTGCAGTGCTAGTATGTTCTAGCTCTCTTCATGCCTACTTCTACTGTGTCTTTTTTCACCTGATTTGACCAAATAATCAAGGAGGATATTTGCTCATTCTGAGATTACTGAAGACCTGCACTGGGTATCCCAAGGACAAGCATTTTCACATTATTCCTGAAACGTTCAGTATATGGTACAGGTGCTGAGAGCACAGAACTTCATGGTATAGCACTGGCAAGTCCTACAGACATCCAGTTTACATAACTACATAAAAAAATAAATCATCAACATATTTATTTTAAAATGAAAACTAGATCCAGTATAAGCTAGACACAGTGAAATAAATGGCAGAGTTCATAGGACTGAATCACAGCCCAAATGTCTCAAAGAGGACATCATTACCTCTTCCACTAATTGCAATTTTTTAATTAATGGTGACAGAAAACACACATAACTAACACTTCCAAGACACACACACACAAAGCGAAAACTATTATATTTGTATTCGGGCAAGCAGAGAGTGTGCATCGAAAAGCAACTCAGCCTCAGCCGCTTTATCTGAAGGGAGCGTCATCTTGACACTTGGGAAGTTGGCACTTTAAGATCACCCAGAAGATTCAAGTCAAGAAATCTTGAGTAATTCTTCACAAGCAGCACAGTCCTATGCGCAGTCAAGGGCTGCATATGCTGGAATCCAGGCAGGATGGACAGAAACTTACAATCAAATTTTAAAAATAATATTTAATTTTTAAAGACAAAAGTTGGGGTGGCACACCCAGAACAATGAGAAGCAGATGCTCACACTGAATAAAACCCCACTTCAGCTGGTTATGGCCAGCATGTGGAAAATCACACATTATTAGCAGGTGAAAGAAACAAATGTATACTTCTTTGCTGACTGTAATTTTATCCTTGGCCCAAAGTGTCCTTCTCCTTACCCAGGAGTGCACTTATTGCATCTTGGGTTGCATCTGTTTATAAAGTACAGCTTTTAAGAGACAGTTTTTTGTTTCTTTACCTTTAGGGAATGCCTGGGAAGTCTTTTCATTAAAATGCTAATAGAACTATAAAGTTTAACACCAAATTTCCCCCACTTGAGCTTGAAAGCAAATGCTTTGGTCTAATTCTGATCAGAACACTGTCTATTTTTTCATTAAAGTTTTATTCTGATGTATTCATTATTGAGGAGCCTATGAGGAGCTGCATTATATTCAAGAATGAACTGAAATGAACTTCGAAGCACGAAACAAAGCCCATCTATGCAAGGGACCAAACTGCATAAGGAATTAAGAGATGAAACTTGCTGCATTTCTAAGCGTTTTGTCACTGTAATATACCAGTACTTTGTTGTTCTTGGGACTACTAACTGCACTTATCGCTTTGGCCCACTTTTTTTGGTGTATTCATTAAACAACAAAACATCAACACTTAGCATGCGCATTCATGATGTTTCCTAGGCTGGCTCTCACTTCAACTACATACTAATGCAAGAGGACACATTCTGCAATACAAACAAGCCCTTGTGTCACGTTGAGTTGCATATTCTCTGGTTTTTCCCAGTGTGTGGGAGGGTGCAGACTCTCTACAAAGCTACTGCTACCCAAAAAACTGGGCGCGAATGCTTCCAGATTCCAGCCTCCTTGTCAGTCAATAAGAGGTGAGGATGAAAGAAATGCTTAGCTTAAAACTTGTCTTTCTCAAAATAGCTGTAGGATCAGCAGTGCCCAGTGCTTCTTTTACTTCACTACTGCAGTGGCCCAAAGATATAATTTGTGGGCCAGCCATGCAGAGCTAAAGTACATGACGAGATTTAAAGACGATGCAATGCCCCAACACATTTTCCCTTAGCTCCACTCAGCCCTCTTGGAGTGCTCTTTAAGAGCGTTGGCTTACAGTCTTGATAACAAAACACTTAGAGAAGCTGCAATCCATGCTCTTGCATCACACAGTCACGTGGTTTTCTCAGGGTAACCCTCTCCTATTCCTCTGCCCTTTTTCCCATTGCCCTTTCTTTCTCATCCATTTGGATTACAGCCTCCATGGGACAGAGCCCAAACTCTCTATCTGACATCATCTGCGGGTCCCCTCTAGTAAGGAGGAAGAACATACA
Source organism: Oxyruncus cristatus (assembly GCA_013399855.1). Taxonomy (NCBI): domain Eukaryota; kingdom Metazoa; phylum Chordata; class Aves; order Passeriformes; family Cotingidae; genus Oxyruncus; species Oxyruncus cristatus. The sequence continues at coordinate 84,049 of VXAY01004500.1, forward strand.
GTAAAGTTAAGAAGCAAAAAAGGGAACGCAGTACGTGCACACTTTCCATTTTGTATTTGAAAAGGAATCAACATTTTCCGGTGTCACCTGCCCTTATTTGAGAAATTTCGTTTCTTCTGGTTCTCATTATGGTTTTAATGAAGCAAGGAAAGCTGATTTAAAATGACTCTACTACAAATGAGCTGACTTTATAAAAAAAAAAAAAAAAGCAATGCATTACTAGAGGTGAGGTTTCTGGCCAACTCTCTAAGGGCGTGTTTTTACAGAGTCTGTGGGGAGCACGGCATCAGGGAGGCAGATCTCTGCTTTCAGGAGACACCTGAACAACAAAACGGGGCCAACAGGGCTGCCTCACTTCTGCTGCACTGGAGGAAGAGGGCAGCTCTGCACAGCATCAGCCCAAGGACTGCAGGGCTGGGGGAACAATGCCATGGCGGGAGAGGATGGGAATGGGATGGGAAAAGAGAGTGACCCCGCATGGTTGCTACTCCCACACAGGGACACCGGCCTTCCTGCCATCTTCTGTCCTGGTCACTGATTCTTGCCAGTCCTCATGTTCTCCTTCTTCACCTTCAGCCTTCTTCACCAAAATTCAGCTGCATGGCACCACCCTCCCTCCCCTTATCCGTTCGGTACTTGGTCACTAACACCAGGATTCCCAGACAAAGAGCAGCAGTGCCACAGGCTCCGGGTGCTGAGGAGCATGGGCTGGCCACAGGACAGACAGGCCAGGCTCCAGAGCCCACACTGGCTTCCCAGGCTGAGAGAGAAGGAATTTTATCTTTGCCACTGATGCTGAAAAAATAGAGAATGTTCCCAAAGCACTGGAAGCTAAGCCTGCGAGAAAACTGTACACCATGATCTCCCTTACTCCAGAAATCTGCCTTTGCATTTCAAGCAAAGATCTCAAAAATTAAAGGCTAACTACAAAGAATAGAGCCAAACAACTTTCCATCTCAATTGCTGAACAAACATTCCTTCAAAATTGTTGGAGCTACATGAAAGGAAAATAAGCGCATAAAGAATTTGAATAATGCCTATGTCGAAGGGTTACTATCTAAATACCACATACCCCAGCACTTACGAATCACAATGTTCATTCAGGTATAAATCTCTCCAGAATACTGTCTGTTAACACCTCATGATGCCTCCATTTATTTTTAATCCTCCACACCCACTTAAGGTCACTTAATGTCAAAGCACTAACACCACAATGCAACATCAGTAGAGGGGTTGTCTGACTTACAGAAATTTCAAGGTGTTCTGAATTGTGCTTTTACCAAAACACCCAAAACCCAAACCCAAAACCATTTAATAGCTTAAGAAAGTCTCAGCTAGCACAGACTAGACATATAATCTTACAAAGGTCTTTTGTCTCTGCCCGAAATCTTCGGGTACAGAGCACTCTTTGCTGTGATAATTGGTTTGGCTGTCCATTCCACCCATCAGGTGATAGAAAATATCCATCAGACTAAATGCAATGTGAGAGAATTCTCTTTAGCCAATTAGTTGGTAATGAGAACATTAGCCACAGTATCTTCTGCAGAGGGCACCTTAGCAATTCCAGCGAAGCCCACAAAGATGACAGTTCTATCTGTGTGATTAATAGCAAGCCTGTGACACTACAGGAATTCTACACAGTTGTGTTAAATCAGGGAGGAATGATCCACTTTATGCTGTTAAATATTTTAAGCACCACAGATGATTTTATATTACATTCTAATACATACACTTATTTTGTGTCTTGCAATTAACTCTCCTGCACCAAGAATAGTTTTTAAAGCATTCGGAGTCCTCCAGCCGAGAAGGATTGTATAAATTCAAGCAGCAGTTACAGAATGGTAAGATTCCTTCTTGTACAGTGTGGGTTTGAACATCAGGAGGGCAAAACTAAGTCAGCCTGTTTCTCCACTTCCACCTTAAGTATATTCTTCTGACTCTCTAGAAAGTGGCTTAACTTCCAACCTGGCAGGTCAGAAACAACCACCTGTGTAACATGCAAGGCAAGGGAAGTCAATATTTGTTCTTCACAAAGGGACTTTTGGTACAGAGAGTACTTTCCTTGTGAACTCACACGCACACATGCAAAGGCACACTCAGATGTTCTCTGATCTCAATGGGATCACACCCCAAAGTCCTTCATAACAGCATAAAGCAAAGGGGGAACCGCGTACCGTCAGCTGGATCATGGCACCAGCAAGGAGGGGATTCGAGCACCACTACACCCAGAACTGTACTGCCAATAACAGCACCTGTGAGTTGTCCCGAAAACACCCTGAGGGCACTGCCACGTGCCAGCACCCTGGGCTGACCGACTAAACGATCCTATGGGGACTTTAAGACCCCGCTTCTCAATTACTGGATTGGGCAACACAGAAAGAAAAAAACTATACTGACAGGTGAATTGATTCAGCTACGCCAGTGAAAAATCTTTAAATGGGCCCACTGCAAGGCTACAGTCCAGATTAGCCTAATTGGAGTTAATTGCCAAAGGAAATAAACAATTTGAGTTTCCTGTTGTGCCAGAAGGGTGCTTGTAAGAGAAGTCTACAGTGGGGCAACTATTGATACATCAATTCATTTACACTGCAGGCTTACCTAACACAGTCTGAGTGAGCTGTGTTGGGGCAGAAAACGAGGGGAAAGGCAAAGTGGATTAGCGAATGGTGCAGTTATGGGAAGTGACAGAGCAATCAATAAACTCCAGGTTCAGAGGATAAATTGAACTGACAAAAGTGAGCCTTAGTTTGCATACCAAAATTTCACTTGTATAAATCCTCTATGGAGGAGGACGGAGTAACGTAACAAGTAGGATAATCTGAACCTATTTTTCTTCTCTAACTACACTTTCAAAGTGTCATTTCTTCATCAGTCCAGTCTTTCCTCTAATTGGAGCTTTGTTAAGCTTGGAACACACAGTAAATTTCAGATGGAATGTATTAAAAAGCACTTAGATACCATGGCAATAGGCACATTGGGAACACCACACAACACAACAGCTGAGACAGGCAAATGGATTTGTACACAGTGAATTTTGTACAAGAGAATTAAAATAAATCTGCAACAGTGTGTGTGGGAAACACAACAGCCTTCAAGGGAATTTTACAAATGCAGTAGAATATATATGCAAACTCACACCTTTGTTGAGTGAAGAAGCCAATGTAGAATGGAACATTCTCGAAGTAGTATGGAACACTCTCACACTCTCATATACAGAGATCTCAACAACCTAAAGGAGGCAGAAAGAGCCTTTCAGAGAGTAGGGCTCTGGGGCAGGGGAAGAGAGAAAGCTCCCAGGGGAGGACAGGGACTGAATTTCACCCAGAAGGGCAGTAAGTGACAAGTGCCCACTCTGCACCAGCTCACCCTGCACCATCCTGGCAGGGGCAGCAAGGAACGGGCAGGAGCAGCCAGAGAAGGGACACAGCTGCATGTAGTCCAGGCCAGCTGAGTTGTTTTGTTTTCTTGAAGCCTTTTTTATTGAGTGCACTTCTGTGCTTTTATGTAAATTATTTTTTTTACGTAAGGACAGTTAATCTGGTGATATTGCAAAGGGAGTTGTTCAAAACTGGAAATTAAATTCGATTGATTGCAGATTGACAATGTGTCATCTGTTAATTAAAGGTGACAGCTGTAACATTATATTTCATTGTACAATGCAAAATTATTGACTGTGGCAAGCTCTTAGGAGTTTTATAACTCTTTTACAGTCATCACTGGGGCTAAAGAGACAAGCACAGTATTAGCTCTACAAAGCACTAAACAAGTTTGCCAGATACTCACAAACAGATGGGTTCTGTTGGCTTGAAAGGACAAGTATCATGTCCATGCTTGGTGGGACAGCAGGAGCTGTGACGTGCCAAGGCAAACGACAGGAGTGATTCACATGGTACCTGACTGTAAGCAGAGCAACCCTTGGTTTCAAGGAACGCCCAGCGAAGCACTGCTGACCCTATGTTAAACTATTGCATGACACAGATTCGTTCAAATGTCAGGCTTCTCTTCCCTAGCAGACATAAGAACAATCTTTACGTCCAAACCCTTGCCTGGACATCAGCATCCTCACCAAACACTCCTCTGCCTTCAGTTGCCCACTGCAGGCAGAGGTGCTGAAGGCAGAGACACTCCAACACCACAGGCAAAGCTCAACTCTGGCTGAATCTACATGTTTTATTACATTGCCTATAACCTGTGGGTTACATCAAGCACTGTGATATACTGTGGACTTCACTGTTTGATCACTGTCTTCTGTGATATCTGGAGAAGACAGAGGTCTCTGCTGATGTCTTTAGATTATCACAGGAAACCCTTCACTGCTACTGCTCAGAGCCATCAATAAACTGTCTGTTAACAATCATGATGTGCCTTAAGTGGATCAATTGTTCTTTATGAGTATAATCTTTGTAAAAATCTCATTTCTGCAATGGTATATCTGGGCAGGTTACTCTGCTCATCAGGTCCAATCACGAGTTTTGAGGATCATTTCACCCCATCCAACCACTGTCCCTCCTTAGATACCATTTATCTACCCACCATTTGTCTTGAGATTTCCAGCTAGGAAAACTTGGTGGCCGTGACACACAAACAATAATTACTGAACATGCTCCTCTCACTTACAGTCAACAAGAAGGTTATGTCTTTTCCTTCCAGATCCAGGACAAACTACAATCATCCACACTGTTGCTTAGAGGCAAGGTGAATACTCTATTCCCCATATACACCAGCAGAGCCAAGCCAGCCATAGGGCAAACACAGGTACTTTTTGTCACCGGCACTGAATGGTTTACAGATAAAATTCACTCATTTCTTTGCTGTGCCTAGAAAACTCTGCTCAAGATACAAACATTTTTGAACAGAAAAAACTTCACACACAAATAAAATAACCTAAAAGAAGACTTCACACCACTTTCACATTAAGCTACCAAGCACATACTTTTGAATCACAAAAATCCTGTGCTGTATTAGTGAGAAGAGAGGCATAACCTATTTCTTTTTAACGAAATACAACTACAAGATGGCCAATTCCTCCAGCTACTGATGATGTGGCTGTTTGCTCTTTGGGGCTACAGCCATCACACAAGTGCCTGCAGTGTGCTTAGCAACACCCCCTTCCCAAATACTCCTGAAGGAGAGCAGGGAAACAATAGCTGTAAGGTAAGAGATGTGTCAGAATTAACAAAAGGAAGGCTGAAGCCACACGCAGTGTTTCTTGAGGGAAAGATGAGCCTCAGAATATATACCAGTGTCAGTGACTAGTAGAAGATTAACAGCTGTGAAGAGCACAGCAGAATAACTTCACAATGTTAACTCATTTCCTAATCACAGCTTGGAGCTCACAGCACAAGGAAAAACACTTCTGCCTGTGTGTGCATATAAATACAAAGCAGCATAATATTCTATTTCTTTCCCCAGGTATTACTGTGTTTATCTCCAGAACATGAGTGGCTATTATGAATTATCTCCACAATCCTGTGTTCTCCCTCTCCCCTCCCCACGTCGCTGTGAAAGGGGGGTGAGAGGAGAGCAAAGAAAAGATGGCACTGTTGGATTCCCTTTCTTCAGCTTTTACCAGCCTTCGGAGGTCAGGATGCTATTGGCTCCTCTCTGTGTGTGAGCTGGAGCTGTTCACTTAGCAACAGAAAGCAGAAGCGGCAGACAGCAAAACTATCTGGCTACGTGTGTGTGCGCCTGTGTGAGAGAGAAGGAGAAAGAGTGAGAGAGAGAAAGAGAGAGAAAGCATGGCTTTCTGATGTTCTCTGCTGCTGCATGCGGAGGGTCTGCTCTACAGAAGTGCTGCACACCTCCCGGGATGGCAGCAACAGGTGCTGCTGCTCTGCATCCCACTGAAAGCAGCTTGAGCGCTCAGCATATTGCATTTTTAAAATAGGAGCTTAATTAGAGCCTACTAACAACAGTAACAGACAATCTCAATAAAGCCTGTATTTAATGCACGTGGTAAAGCACGTGTTCTGTGCCTGAAACAATACGGATATAAAACATGATGTGTTATAAGGAAAAAAGATAGGAAAGGAAGGAAGGTTATGCAGAAAGGACAAATGAGTTTACTTGCATCTACCTTTTCTCCCACTAACTATTAAGGCAAAAAAAATCAAGACTTAACCAGTTGTAGTAAGACATTGTCTGCACCATTATTTAACCTCCAGAAGTATGAGCTTGTATACCAGATACTTCTAAACAACAGTTTCTTACTGAGAAAGGAAAGAAATAGCAGAGGAAGGTGTTAAGACAGGAGAAATACATATTTTGCAGATCTTAGTTCCTTTATGAAACACAAGAGACTTGTGCTGAGAGATGACTGATTATTTCATGCTGTCGTTGAGAGCAACATAAGAGATTTCATGCAGATCATTCCACAGAGAACATACAGCCTGAAACTCTCCTATGCGACTGGCATCAGATATTTTCCTTCCTGCCACTGTTATGGAAGAGCTCTGAGTACCCACCAGGGAAAGCATAATTTTCTTATATGTAAGGAATGTCTCTCATCTCCACCCCATTCCCAAATATATGGATTGTAGAGCCGACATAACTGACCCTGTTCTTTCTCACAGTTGATCTACATTTATGTAGATGTAACATTTGAATTTTAAAACTAAATGTAAGTTCCTCTACACGTGGAGTTTATCACTGCTAGTCTTCCCAGTTTTGAAGACGTAATCTTGCAAATCAAGCCTATGAAGCCCAGTGTAATGTAGCAGCTGAACAGCTACTCCGGCTCTCTACAGCTCTAAACAGATGGACTCAAAAAACCCCAACCAGGACCCTCTTGCTATTCAGAATGGGGAGCTTAAAAGCAAGCAAGGGTGTTGTTTTATCCTTTTCACCTCTTTTGTGTGACAATTCTATTACATTTTCCTTATATTCAACAATACAATGGATATGTAATAAAGGAAAGGAAACGGTACTTCCCTAGATTCAATATATCCAAAAAGTATATGTAATTGTTAAAGAGGAACCTATATTTTTCAAGGAACAGAACTACAGCATGGGTTGCAGGCCTAGTTCTCCTATTATTTCCTCCACAGAAGGACTTCACCTTGCCAACAAAAATCTATAGATTACAGGAACTGGGCAGAGGTGGAAAAAGTTGACCAGTGAGAGTAGGCCATTTGTACTATGAGAAGCAGTCTGGTGTGAAGAAAAAAAAGTAGGGGGAAAAAAACCCCTAAGAGGTTTACCTGCCTGAGCAGGGCCAAAGAGCGCTGCAAAAAGCCAACAACTCAAAGATGAAAAAGAATCCAAACAAGAGGGAGGAATCGTGGCTACACCGTGCAGTGCCAAAACTGAAGTTTGCTGTCATATTCTAACATTCAAGACAGGGGGAAAAAAAAATAAAGTATTAGAGCTATTTCTCCATTGAAAATGAGTGTCTACAAATGTGAACTGAAAGATATCACCCCAAACCTCCACCTCAGTGATTGGGAAGTGGAGGGCACACATGGTATGTGCAAGGGAAAGCAGAGGCCCCGGGGAGACCCCTCCACGTAGTGCATGGCTGCTGCTCCCCACACTGGGCCTAGGAAATAGCCTCTTTCCTTTCTACATCTTTTATAAATGCAAGTGAACAGCAAAACGGGCTTTTTCCTGTTCTTAAAAGTCATGCGTTTGCTTACACTCCACCAATCCCTCTTTTCACAGCTCTCTAGGACTGGAAGATCCTAACGGAAGGAAGGCCCTGGCGTGGTAACCTTTCCTGTGCTTCAGTCAAACTCTTACCAAAGCCAGCGGGAATGTGAATGCTCCCTTACCAAAAACTGGTTAATTCTTCAGATTTTGTAATTTAAGGGAAAGAAATACTGACCATTTTCACCAGTAATACCAAAGGCGTGACACAAAAGTAAGTCACATTGATGGTTTATGACGGTGTATGCATCTAAAATCTGCATTTTTATTAGTGAATGTGGGGAACCGGCATTCAAGGGACACCAAGAGGAATATTCCATTTCCTTAAACTCTACCAGGGCCTCAGTTTTACAACATCACCTACAACTCAGGTTGCAGCCTGCCATCATGTCACCAGCCACCACGGCAGCTGGTGATTTCCCCAGGGGTTTGCCTGGCTTGCCCTCTGCACAACTGCTCTGGCAATGCCTGAATGTGTGGTATTACTACCACCAAGCTCCCAGGAAAGAAGAAGCAATCTGACAACTGCAGAAAGTCCATCTGGGAGTTAATGGACTTTTTAGAAGGTGCCTTTCGACACTTTTTTCAGGAAGGTTATTTGAGGCATTTGAATTCACAGTCATCTTCTACAAGTGCCTAAAAAACTGACTGAAAATGTAAGCTTAGGTATTAGATGGCTTTGAGGATTCCCATTGGGATATATTCACAACTTTAAATGAAGTGATGGTCATTGTTATTATCTCATGAATGTGAAATCTGTTTGCAATATCAATACAGTTAGCTGAGACGAAAGCCCAGACCCAATAATACATTTAGTCTTCTGACATCCCATTTTCATCTGTCTGCAAGTAGCATGTTAAGTGGAAAAGAAAACAAAAACCTGTGATGCTGGGACTCCAAGCTCAGTGGCACTGGGGCCCTCTGCCTGTGGGTACCTCTGAGGCCCTTTCCTCTTCTCTCATCTCTTTGCAGCAGCTGAAACAACTTCTGCCAGAGACCCAGTGCCCATCTCACGTGGAGCACTGAGGTCCCAGAGGCTAGCAGCCCTACAGAGGGCAGGGACTTCGTTCTGCTGAGGGCATCATCTCCTATTAATTGCTGAACTCTGATCTTAGAAAGAGCTGTGAGTCAAGAGTAGTATCCTGCCTTGAAAGACAAGCATCTCTCAAGCCAGCCTGTTCCATGCCTGCAGGAATTATGGTACTCAATACACAGAAACACAGAATGGCTTGGGTTGAAATAGACCTTAAAGATCATCTTGTTCCAACCCCCCTGCCATGAGAAAGGACAGCTTCCACTTTCCACAGTTTGCTCAAAGCCCCATCCAACCTGGCCTTGACTTAATTTCAAAAGTATATCACCAGATATTGAAGTAATCTACTGTGTTACTCCTCAGCTTGCTTTTCCAAGCACAGAACTTCGTGCCCACAGGTGAAGAGATGACAAAAGGGCCAGACTACAAGGCCCATCTTACTCAGAGCATGAGAAGTGGTTTCATTTGTTCAGTACCTATCATGAGCAGCCTGACTCCAATCCTGCCTGGATTCCAAAAACCCTGATCACACTGAGATGGTCTGGCTGAACAACCTGCAGATTTTGGCCCCACTCTGAACTGACTGAAGTCCTGCAGCTGTGCTCAGAGAGTCACCAAGTCCCGAGGAGGGGCAGAGCCCATTTGCTGGGCCTTGGAACAGCACTAACACAGCCAGCACGGCCCCGAGCAGGGGTGCCGCAGGCAGGCTCTCGCCCGCAGTCAAACAAAGCTGCACAGACACCAGCTGTACCCCACGGCGTCTGCACAGGCTCAGGGCTGTCCCACACTTTCCGAATTACAGATACATGGTTTCAAAGCTCGCGCTTTAAGGGCTGAGTATGCATGTGAATTGGCATGGTCTGAGGAAGAGCTATGTCTGCGAACAGCCCACCTTTTAATTTGTGCTTTGAGTTACTGGAATAAGCAGAGGCAAAGGGAATCATTAAGTGATATTTTTTGTTTTTAAAACACCACAAACATCACATTTCCTATATGCTTCAGCAATTTCACTGTAGGAGACAAATCAATACTCTTCTCTTTGGGGTTAAAGATTCTCATTTGGTAAGGGAAAATAGGGGATCTACCTCAAGGAAAACAATACATAATTCTTTAGAATAAAAAAAACCCCCACCCTTCCTTTTTTGTAGTTTCTGTGTTGGTTTTTTTTTTTAATAAAAACTAAGCATACTTAGAAGAGTTTTTCTGTACAGACAAGATTTCGAGATTTTCATAAACAAACTTGCTCCTTCCAACACAACGAAGGAAAAGCAGAAATATATGTGGAGAAAAAGAAAAAGCCTAAAGGGGAAAAATGTTTTGGAAACAGTCTGGATTTCTTTCTCAAACCCCAGCTATCTTCTGTCCTTCCTGAGCAGCCACGGAGGAACAGCTCAGGCCAACAGGATAAAGCAACAACCAAAGCACATGTCCTCTGCATGCGATTCAGTTTTGCTTGTGTTTTGGGAGGGTTTTTTGAGGGGTGATGGTGGGGGTATCGCTCTTCACCCAATCCCTAGTTCTGTTCATGCCCCTACCATGTTGCCAATACAATTGTTCTGTCTGTGATGAACATGATGGCAAGCTCTAAGCTCCCATCTTTCCATGCCACTCATTTTAGCACAATGGTTTTCGCAGCCTAAATAGAAAGGTTTTCGTAGTATAAATAATCTGGAATTCCTAGGAGCCATAGGAGTTCCCCACTGCTTCTAAAACAGTGGTTTAGTTATATTTCATATACATCCTCTTCAAACAACAGCTTGCTTTTGAAGTGTCCATGCTGGTTCGGAGAACAGAAACTAAGGCAATGCAGAGAATGATGGTGTTCTGCTGACAGACAGACAGCTGGAAAGCAAAACACCATGGTGTGATCTTGCTAACTGGCACACTTTACGCACTATCTCCGAGGACTCCTCAGTAAACATGGCTTGGCACTAAACCATTGCCTTTTTGCTTTTGTAATGGATTTTCTTCTCCATGTGGGGGGCCCTTCCTCTGCCTCATTTCATCAGAGCAACTCGAGACATTTCATTGGGGTCACACCTTTCTTTCCCAGAGAGGGTCAGCAGACCCTACATAGTCCAGCATTATACTGTTTGACCAACTCTCCCAGCACATTCGCAGCACGTCTAGGGCAAAGGATGTAGAAGGATACATACTCCCTTTCCTCCTACAGATGAGAACTGAGGCAGCTGACATGACTGCTAAATCAGACAGCAATATAAAAATAGCAGCATGACAATGAAAAGAATGAAAAGCTCAACTAGTCAACTGCTGGCCCTAAACTTATTCTGATTCCCTCATTAATTACCTCTGGGAAAAAAAAGTCTTACGAGATTATAATAGAAATACATTTATAAATGATTGTGATCCATTTGGTAAAGCTGCTGCTTTATGTCGCTTGCATCACTAGTTACAGAATGCCAGCTGAGAATCTTGCTGCTGATGTCAAGTGGCTCAACCAGAAAACAGACTTCTTTTTCAAAGCCTCAGTGGAATGATGGCTCTTATCATGGAAAGAGAATTTCACAAGGCAGAAGAATAATGGTGAAATGCTCTGTGACTGGCAGAATGAAATCCAGTCCCACAGACAAGTCAGGAAGGCAGCACTGGTAGGTGGTTATCAAGACAGATTCATCAGACAGTCGAAGGCCATGCAAAGCTTTATAAATCAGCATGAAGAGTTTACAACTGACACACCATTGAACAGAGAACACTAAAGACTTCTCCTGTTCTGAAAAGCTGATTTTTGGCAGCAGCCTTCCTGCAGCTTTTAGATTTTGCTTACAAGAGTTAAAAGCTGGAAGCAGATAGAATCAAATAACCCAGTCTCAAACTCAAGAAAGCATGAATTAAAATCTGTCTCCATGACTGAGAGAAATTATCTGTCGCTAATAATATTCTTCAGATAATAAAAGCCAGGTTGTGAAACAGCCCAAGTGCGGCAGGGGAACCAAAACAATAAATCAGGGTGCTAGACAAGTGTGACGTCCTCTAATACCTGACAGGGAGTTTTGCCCACCTGAGGTTGGACCTCACTGCCAGGGTGCTACATCCTTGTGAGAAACTAAGCAGTGAGATCTGCCCACAGATGCAGGTGCCCCAGGCAGCCCTGTCTGGGGTTCTGACAGCCACAGTGGTAGCCTGGAGATGAAAGGAGTGCCCCTCAAACTAACTCCACGTGGAGCAAAATGGAACCTGCAAAGAACAGCCAAAAACTTTAAGTCTTACAGGGAGACAAGCATGGTATCTTCCTGAAAATACAAAATGTGATAGTAGTGACAACTGCAACAATTCAACAGTCAACCTTTTAAGTCTGGAAAGGAAAGAATCGACAAGGGCACATAAACATCATTTACAACTACACTTTTCACTAGTCTAATGTTACTGAGCAGTAACTGAAACTGGAAAAATCTAAAACAACTGATAGATGGCAAAGCATGCAAGAACAGCGACATTTTACACTAGAGAAAAATTAACTGAACTTTAACCATCCCACACCTAACAGTATCATAGTCCTGAAGAAGAAAATTTCCTCTCCACCATTTCCTGTCAAATGGAGATAAGAGAGAGGCACAAACAAGAAATCCACACAGACCAGGATTACAGGAACTAGCAATGGGCTCAAAGACCTTGTGTATATATCACTAGCTGAAAACTATCCCAGGTATCAAGTGGGTAGGGCCTTCACTTTCCAGCAGAAATACAATTGAGGAAGAGGAACAACCACCCAGATAACACTCATATATCCATTTTAGCTATACAGGCAAAAATTCCCATTAATAAACCCCAAAGAGAAATTCAGGGACTATTTTTTCACCTATAATTCAAAAACTATTCCTCTTCTTCAAACAATATAGAAGGCTTTTCATGCCCTGTGCAATGTTTTTCTAAGAGGGAAAAGCTAAAAGAGAGATTGAAGAGAGAGATGAGAGACACAGTTAGTTCTCATAGTCATAACCTGATTTCTTGGAAAGTCTGACCCTCCAGAGAAGATAATTAGCAGCCAGGCCAGTAATTCTCTTTAGCCATACAAGTACAGCTATTAACCCTTTTGTAAAACAGGGATAAAGCACTGAGATAAAGGATAAGTATAACCACAGGTTAGATCTTGTGTGTGATCTTCCAACAGCTCAACATTTTCTTCTCAAGTTTGATATGTCCTGCATCAAGCCAGAGATGTAGTGTAAGAGTTTAAGATGTCATCTACATGCAAGGAACTCTAAGTGAAAAAACCCCCACAACAGTTAAGAGAAAAAAAGTCCATAGAATAAATAGAAGAAAGCTTGTAAAATGGTTTAAAGAAGGAATATAAAAAGTTTCCCTGTATAACAAATCCTTGGTACAATTTGGAAGTGAATCACAACAGATACCCATCTAAATGTGCTAATCACATGACACCAAGAAACAGAGACATCACAGTAGCAAATCTATGATAAAAACATGAGAAATTCAAAAGAAAACCTGAAGTGGGACTAAGGGGGCAATAAATGGCCAAAATTAAGAGAGGATTTATGGTGCCACAAGAAACAGTAACGTGTTCCAAGCGTGAACTGAGTGCCAAATGGAGCAATTTAAAGAGAGACATAACAGGAGTGTTACCATCATACCTAAGCAGCAGAGATTTGTGGGCAGCACAGACATCAGTGGGAGTGTGTTTTGGCTATTATAAACCACCTCTTTACCATTTAAAAAGCATTGTGGATTTCACAGTGATCTGAAACACTCCTAGGGCCAGAGTGAGCTATGCTGATTCACACCTCTGAGGGTAACGGTGTATAACGCTGATGAAGCCAGCCAGCAAAGGGCACGCCCCAGTGACTTTGGAGGAGCTCTGTTAAACCTAGTCCACCTGAGGTACTCCCTCCACTGTCCACTCTTCCCAGCTCGGTTGGAGGTTTGGACCCTGGGACTTCCCTGGACACTGTGCAGCTCAGTGTCCAACAGGAGGCTGTATGGACAGACCAACCACTGGAAGACGAAAGTTTCTTGCTCAAACTCATCTCCACCCACCTGCCTGAGTGGGTCTGCATCAGGGTCCAAATTTTGTCCCGTGAAATAAACAGGGACTTTGGGCAATAAAAATAATTCCCCTTAGACTTGAAAGAAACAACTTGTAAAACAGATCAACAAAAGCAGCAGTAACACAGTGACATATGTTCATAGCCAGATTAACACAAAGAATGGAGGAGACAGTGCTCCACAACACACTGACTGTCCCTCCCAAAGCATACCTTCATCTGCACACTGACACTTTCAACCAGAAATAGACACACCAATCTATTGCAAGTTGTCCGTCCTCCCTTACTGACAGAAGTTTCTGTGTTAGGCAGCAGCGCTCATTAATGACTGGATGGTGGAACCATTTATTTAGGGGCTACTTTAGACCTTGGTACATAGTTAAACTTCAGTGACAATAATCCAAACAACATTCCACTCAGTGATTCTGTGGTTCATTAACAAACCTTTTTATATGAACCCCTTCGAGAGCTGCATGTCCTTTCTAGTGCTGTTTTGCTAGCTAAGAGCATCCTTGTCTAAATTGCTGGATCAGATCTAGAAAAAATGCATAACGACTGAAAGCCATCACCATCTGGTGACTGCTCAACATCCTATATGGATGCTAGCCTGTGTCCAGCACAGGGTGAACAGGTGTCCACATAATAGCAGCCATCACAGTTGTCACTGGTTTGTAATCGCATTTGCAGACTTGACACTCAGGCAGAATACTGAAAGCCTGTCATCCTTCAGCTGATCCCTCCCAGCATGCTTAGGAGGAAACCCCTCTCCCCTGCTCCTCTGACTCACACTGTCGAGTGGCTGGTGGTGAATTCTGTGCTGGATTTCATTTGCTAATACCTCAGTTCTTGTTCATTTGAAAAGAACAAGCAAACAGCACTAACAGAAAGAAACGCCCTTGGAAATCCAGTGTTGTGCAAATACACAGGGACTTAAGAACGCTCTCTTTGCCATTCAGGCTCCAGAAACACCCATACTCCCCACAAAACATGACCCCTTTGTGTCAGCAGTAGTGAAACAAGCTATTATTTATGTCCAGTAGAAAAAGTATTTGCTACCTATAACTTCAGGGAAAACAAAAATAAAAGATTCCTCCCCTGGGTTCAGCGACTATCTAAGAAAAATAATAATTTTCACCGAAAACAGCTGACCCAACCTTAAAGTCTTACTAACCTAAAACCCATATACACTTGATTAGCAGACAGATGTCAAATCAATCAAAATAAAAATTAAAAAAAAAGGAGATACACAGAATAAGGCAGACTGTGGATTTCACCAGTGTCTATGACTTCACAGAAGTAGCCAAGTTTACAAACATAACAAATTAACAGGACTCAGATGAGCCACAGCAAGTAATTGTTTGTGCATTTCTAGATCATAGCAAATATGAGGTAAAGGCTCATTAACTTACAACTTTCCCACGGAGCTATGAACTAACACACTGTCCCTGGTGTTTCCTAAGGGCTCGCACATAGTCTTTTAACTCTTCAGCTGAAGCCAGGAAGCTTCCAAACCATGGATTTCCCACTGGCACAGGACCCCGAAGCTGAGCACTGATAACTAACCCCATGTTCACAGGCAAAAGCATCCTCTACGTGGAAAACCCTGTCCCAGTAGCCACTGCCGTGCAATGTGGCAGATGAGCAAAGGCTGCCCACACCTCTCCGTGCCAGCCAACTTTGTTATGGTCATTTGAATCCCTCCATTCCACTTGACAGGAGCCCTCTGAACATTTGGCAGCCACGCTGGTTGGAGCAGTTTCGAATAAAGTGGGGGGATATGTCCTCCAACAATTTGGCAGAGGTGTCCAGTTTCTAGGCAGTTTAGTTTGCTGCCTTACTATCCTGCAGAGAGCAAGAGCAAGGAAAACACTACACTCCAAAACCTCTGTGTTGAGCTCTTTATATAACCAGCAGAATGAATTACAGGTACCAGACTCTTCTGTGGGCTTACATCACTAACCCTGAGAACTGTTAGCAAATTAGGAACATCCCTGGTAAGTTGCCAAAGAACCTCCTCTAAGCAAGGGATGGGCATCCTAAATTCATGTCAATAACTCCCTCTTCCTCCTAAAGTCTAGCCACTTTCCTTGTTCTGTATAAACTTAACCAACATTTCCATGTCCAAAAAAGCACATTCACTCTATACAGTGACCAAAGCAAAGCTTTCTAATTAATAAAAAAGCACTGTGAAGCTTGCTTGGAAGGATAAAATATGGTTACTTTCCAAACACTAACAGGAAAGCAGTTCCAGAAATCCTTTGGCAAGGTCTAGAAAATAAGATTCTTAAACTGAATCTGGAATGACCAAACTTAGCAACTACACATTTTACCACATAATGTACTTATCTAGATTTTAGTCTTTGTGTGCAAACAGACAGGGCTTTGCCTGTTGCTCCAGCCTTATAACACAATTACTCCCTTTGCATCATGAAAGTTAATTACACCAACACCCAACTACAGAAATAGAGAATCTGGACTGGTTTTTTTTGTCCTATGCCTGTCTGCATATGTTAATATCTGTCTGTATGCACACAAAGCCATGAACATGCATACTATGCTGAGATAAAACACGAACAGAACAATAAGGCTTTTGTCATCTTTGATACAGTCCTGTTAAGTATAACCTTGCAGTTTAAATATAAGCTTAAACATGAATCTCTCACATGCATAAAGACATATACCTATTTATAGCTACAGCAATAGGGAGGCTGCTGAGAAAAGTAGAACATCTTTGGGAAAAGTGGGTGGTGATAATGCAAAACACAATCCGCTTTTCAACTTTATTGGCATCTCTGGTCTACGAAAACTGTGAACTTGAATCTCCTTTTTCTGCCCATTGGAATTCTTTGAATCATCAACCATAATCCTATCTGTAGGATTTCTTATCTGCCCTGTACCCTCGATCACCCTTCAGGAGTTTGGCTGCAATCTGGCCACCAGAAAATTGCAGAAGAAGGAATGGAAATGGACTTCTTCACTCCTTGTGTTCTCATACAAGCAAAAGAGCAATAGAAAGGTAATCCTGGGTATGAAAATAAGTTCTGAGTTACTTTGCCCCACACTGAGTGAAGATGTCTGAACTCCATGACTGCTGGAAATTGTGGGGCACCACCTCAGAGCTGAAGGTGCTTTACAAAACACAGAACTGACCAACCTCTCCCTTACTCTTTAATATCTCTGGATTAAATTTTGCTCTTCTTTCATAATCCACGGGAAGGGAACTGTTGGGAAAGTCAGTCTCTTGAAAGACTAGTCACTCAAAATTCATTAATCACTGAAAGGGAAGTAAATGCCTGAGAACATGTCATATGCTGCTAGACCGTCCCCAGGAGTGCTGCATTGTGTGTGCAAGCACAGCAGTGTCAGATAAAGAACTGGACCTGGTCTGTTTGCAGTACAGGTACACTTGACTAGAACTGTGTGAAGTTTGATAGCAAATGCATTGCAGTTTGTAGCTTATCCAGCTACATCTTCATACCTGTTTTCCTCTAGCCTTTCATCTGTAAGGGTCTTCAGAGAAAATTCATGTGCTCTGCAATATGAGCTTTAGTAAAGAGTAATTTGAGATGTTTGTTATATGCAGTTACATAGTTTCTAATAATCCATCACAGGTTGTGATTTTAATGTGCAAATCCTGTCACGGATATTTTGCATGTTATATTTCTATATGTGACTGCACAGACTATTTAGAGGCTTTATTCATGTACCCTCAACCCTCTCTTGTTCCTCTCAGCTCGCAGTAACTGCAAGACACATAAAGATGCATCTGTCTTCTCACAATGGAGGTGATGGGAAATGGGAAACATTGAAAGGTTCAGGCCTGGCTCTCAACTTGCTAAACATTGCAGGGCAGGTAAAATTGCCTTTCACTGCAGTCCGCACAAGGCCTGCTACTTTCTTCAGTAGCACCAGATTTTCACCTCTGCACATGTTTGTCTTGGCTTTATCCAGGCACTTACATCATACCAGCCATGCTAGTTTTTTAACTACAATTTAAAAATACTGCAAGTTAATTTCAATATTTAACACTACATTAGAAAGGTCCAGTGAACTTACGAACATGGAAAAGGCCTCCTGTGCCTGCCTTGTGTAGGCAGAGACTTTATAAAGGCAGCCTATACTTGGATAGGCTGTGCAAACTGTTCAGCTGCTAAAAAAATTTTGCTGACCTTTTCTTTAAGTTACCTGCTGACTTGCAGGGAGATTTGTAAAACATTACTGCTTCTAATACGTTTGGTTTGTAATCAAGTAACTTGTTCAAGGCTCACCCAAGTCAGTCAGGCATAAAATGTCTTCTGTGGATAAGGCAGACAAAACAGCTATATTCACTCCCATTCCCTGACCTTAGTTGGGCTGTTGGGATTTTGCATTTAGAGACAGGCAGAGAGAGCACTTGAAGAATGGGGTTAAAACTAAAGTCAGCCTTTCTGTTCCCTCTCAGTGATTTTCGATCAATTCCAAGCTCTGCTATTGTCAGCTCAGCACAGATCAGATCCACTGTGAAGTTTTCTTTTCTCTGCATCTTGCATTACAGCCACTGCCAAGGACTCTGCAGTGCTAGAACCACCTGACTATTGTGATCAGGCAAAAGAGACCCAACGGTGCTGCTCCACGGACATAGCAATGCTAGTAGGAGTGAAGTCTTGGTTATGTCATTGAAATAAATAGTTATGACTTGCTGGATGTGCTGGGAAAAAATCTGCTGAAACAGAGGGAATCAACTAGCTGGCTTCACCTTGGGAGCAGCTATGCTGCAGCCTGGACACCTTGCATGTTGTATTGATGCTCTGATGCACTCATGTGTGGGGCCTTGCATGCATATAGGAGAAGAACGAGATCCTTAGACACAGAGACGGCAAAACAAAAGTTGGCTTTCAACACAGCTGTGAGGGTGGTGAGGCACTGGCACAGGTTGCCCAGCGTACCTGTGGATGCCCCATACCTGGAAGTGTTCAAGAAAAGTTTGGATGGGGCTTTGAGCCGCTTGGTCTGGTGGCAGGTGTCCCTGCCCATGGTAGCGGGGTTGGAACCAGATGATCTTTAACAGTTCCTCTCAACCCAAACCATTCTGTGATCCTCTATAAAAGGACAGAAGCACTCTATGGGTCTAGCAGAGCACAAAGACCACTAACTGAATGAAATATTTCATCTACAGTGGCAGAGTGGCAGCATGACATACCATGGTATCATGACTGTAGTGACAAAAATATGTCTGGGGGATATATGAGTTATGTCACGCTGTCTGAAATCTCTGCAGGCCCAGTAACTAAGCAACCTCTAAACCTTACATTCCTCATTAGGGTAATGCAAATCCATTAACTTTGCTTGGACTGGTAAGGGTCAGAATTTAACCCATTATTTCCAAGCTGGCTTTTTTTTTTTTTCTTGTGCTAATAGAAGTCACAGATGATTATCCCACAGAGTACCAACAGCCAAGTAACCACCTAAAGGAACCCAATATTAATGACTCACATTAATAACCCAGCTCATCATTCTTCCCATCTATATTGGAACTAACATAGTTAGATCTTTGTTTTGTCGGTACAAAAAAAAATAACTTACATTCACACCTCTGCCATTCCCCTGTAGAACAACCCTGGTTATATCATCTATATCATCTTTGGTTTCCTCTCTCTTCCCTATTCCACTGGTGCTTCTGTCTTTGTGCCTCCCTTTGACCCTGTCCATCCCACTAAATAAAAATAGAATCAAAACAAAGCAAAACTGAAATTAAGTGAAATGAAAGCAGCAAAATGCTTGCCAGGCATCACTGGTGGTTTCACTAATACAATCCACACCTTGCCTTTAGTTTTTGTATTTCAGCTCCATTCAACTGAGCATTCTTATTAGGACACAATCCAAACAAGTACTTAAATGCCTACTTAAATACAGATGGTTTAAATTCTTTTCTAAATTAAACCCTTTACCTCTCAGCTCTTCAGGACACAATGCTTTAGTTTTGGCTTACACAAAATTGAAAAATCAGATAGAAGAATGTACTTCATGGCTGGATTGGTGGCTTGCTGACAGCACACACAAAACCAGAAATATCTTCTCACTTCCTCCTAACTTTGTGCTTTGGATCTTAGAGGAGGAGCAGACAACAGAAAACACTTACAAATCTCATCAGACAGACCACTAGGCATATGCTCAGAGAAAATCCATGGAGCTGCCATCTCTGGAATAGAATTACAATAATTCAACATCAGAGTCTTATCATACAACAGGAAAAGTGCTGCTCAATCCAAAATCCCAATAGACGTTAATACGATTTATTGCTTACCCAGTGCTTTGAGATAAAAGGTCCTCTTTACACCAATATTAAAACTACCAGGAGCTCTTTTTTTCCCCTCTGAGTCTCCAAGTGTTATTCATGGTCTCTTACTGTGTGTTGACCACCTTATCCTGACAACTGCTGAATGGAACTTCCACCAGTGCCTGTGAGCAGCACTCCTACAGAGAAAAAGAGGCCACCACAAAACAACGACAGATGATGCAGAAGGGCTTTGAGGACCCTGCAGTGCTCCCGAGCCTCCCTGCTCCCAAAGATGAGTATGTTCAACTCAGCATTTTTTGAGTTAGGAATTACATTTTCCCTCCCTTTCCTTTCAATCGTTTAATTAAATCTTCGGTAAAACAATAACAAACAAGAAAACACCCCCACCCTCCACATCTTCCATTTTTATGGCAGAAAGCACAGCCCATGTTTTGCTTAGGCAGCCTCCCTGCCAGCTGTGAACCAAAATTCGCGAATGCAGCGAGGCCACGAGGAACATGTGCATATTGTACAGTCTCAAGCACACACAGGACTCTCTGATGGTGGCGGCATGTTTTGTGTCATTTTAATGACGCATAGCCCTGCCAGCTTCCCCCCTTCTAAAGCTTTATGTAGGAGGCATAATTATGTAATAAAATTCCTGTTTCTGCAGCATTCGCCCCGTACCAACACAGAAATGTAGGCTTTATTATTCTCCCCAACCAGCAGGCACTGAATTACTAGTGTTTTAACCCTCTTTGCACTAAACCCTCAGATTGATTTCTGACTTGCATCAGCGGAAGAAACAGCCTGCTGATCATTTCTGCTCTCTCCACTTGTGAGGTTGATTCTTGGCCTTTGAGATCATTTTTATCAGCTCATAAAACACCTGCTTGTTAAGGATGCAATCTATTTCCTGGGGAAACTTTTACTCACTGTGCTTATGTTTCATCCAGGACTGATATGCCTTAGCCTCAGGACAGAGCTACTTGACCTGGTTTTACATTGTGGCTGCATGGAGAAGGATGGAGCTCACGCTGCAGAAGGGCAAAGGTACAACTGAGCAGTGTGTTGTGCTGCTCTGCTGGCTGCGTGGTCGCTGTAAAGCAGAGACTCCCGGTATGTGATTCATACTGGAACGGCAACTGCCTTTGACATCTGGACCACATGCTGGCAGGACACATCTTCCCTTGCAGCGAGGAGCTGGGTTTCTAGGCAGTCTTTGTTTCTGAACAGCAAGACATCAGTTTGCTTTTCAGGTTTGAAAGGTTTTTTCAGGTTTTTCTGTTTGCTGTTACTCAGGGGTGCAGGCATTTTGGAAAAGCTGTTAAGCAAAATGCAGGCTGAAATTTCACTGAGAGAGAAGTGGGCCAACACACCTTATTGGTGTCTCTTCCACCCAATGGAGGGACCTGTTTATTGTAGAAAGGTCATCCACACCCAGACAGCAAAATGGTGATCACCCAAAAAGAGAAGGTCTCTTACATTCCCAGATTTATGCTCTTTGAGCCAAAACACTAAAGACACTATTATGAAGGTTTCTGAAGCTTACGTCTGAATGGGACAGCATTACATTGTTAATTTGTTAATTAACGAATAACCTCTCTTGTGATACCAGAGCTCCCATGGATGATTTGGAAAGTGATCAGGCACCTGAGAACATGCACAATACTGGAGCAGTCTCAAGCAAGATCACATCTTGACATCTCCCTCTAGTGCCTAGCACCAGAGACCAGAGCACAACCCAGGACAGCTGGGCAAGGAGCTGCAAGGGAGCTCAACACAGCCCCTCTCCCCACGCTGCAGACCAGAGCCTTTTCCAGCCCTGATAACAATGTCCTGGAGCCACAATTCTTCTATGCCTAGGGGAGTGAACTGCCAGCTGAACTGTATCACGTCTGACCCTCTTAACTTCCAGCTCTCCTCCCTACAGTGCAGCGACTCCCAGAGCCTTCCCTCCACCTTTCCTTGCTGTGGTGATTCTGCCAGGTCAGCGAGCAAGGCAGGGACGGGGTTTGGTCCCTCAATGAGGTACTTGTTACAGGGAAAATGAGCCCCCAGCACGAGCATGCCCAGGACCAGAACCTGAATTCTGCACACTTAAGAGCAGCATTATTGCCCTAGTGTGGAGCAGCTGTATATCATTTCCACAACTGCAATTCACAGCAGCTTTGTTTCCAGAGAACATGGCTGTCAACACTTCAACTATATTCCTCCATCAGCCCTGACTGACCTTCATTCGCAATCTCCCTGAGCAAGTATTTCCAGCTACCTGTCTGTGGTTGCCTTGAAACACCCAGCAGCCTAATTCTAGGATACAGATCCCTCTTTAGCCGTTTATTCACATGGAGCCGTGAACACGATACATAATCTTTCCAATAATCTGCACTGAGTAAGGCCTGCTGAGTCACTATCTTCATTTTTCTCTAGGCATAAATTTTCACAGCCTACCATAAGCACAGTGTAAGCAGTTCCACAGCAGAGAAGACCAGAAGAATAACTTTAACATGAAGGAAGGAGGGGGGCTTTATCATCATGACCCGAATGCTTAAAAACGAGGAGGAATTGAGGACAAAACCACCTTCCCCCAACCCTGCCCCACACATGCTGACTGGTCTGGTCAGCCTTACCGCCTCCACCAGCTGTCCTCCAGGAGGGCTAATGGGGGAGCATGATCCCTTGCTGGTTAGTGGTGTCCCAGAGCATTTGTGCTGCTAGTTAATAGAGCTGTCATCTGCTTATCCTGGATAGGGTGCTATAAATACACTTTCACTTTCATCAGCAACCTAAACCTAACAAAGTTCTATGCAGCATGGAACTCCAAAGAAAATCTGCATTCTTAAATAAAGTTATAAATGGGAGCTGGAAAACCTTTGGCTCACCTCTTATTCCTGTGACAGTTCACTTTTGTTGTGTAAAAATATTTAATTGAGGAAAGAGGGAAAGAAAACATTTTTAAATATTAGGAAGATGAATTCTGCCCTTTCTCATTCCACAGCTTCCCTTATAAACACACACTTAAATAAAAGGTGGGTTTTTTTTCCCCCTGAATCTTGCCACGAGAGATTGTGTGAGAGTGGGGAGCAGTCTGCAGAAGAAATGATGATCTGACCTTTGCCTATAGAACAGCTTGGGAGGGGTGGGGGGAGCTCAAGAAGGTTTTTCCTCCAGTGAAGCTTCAGGCAGCCACAGGAATGTATCTCTAGGAAGAGGCTGGCTGCTCAAACTGGATAGAACAAGTTCAGAGCAGTGCTGCAGCTTGTTCTGACGCCATGTCGAAGGGGGAGAGGGAGAGAGAGGGAGGGTTTCGGCTGCAGAGACAAGCAGCTGCTGTGGGGCTGCTGCCTTGAGCCCTCCCCAAGAGCGCGGCGCTGTGCTAACGCTGGTGGGGTTTGCAGCAGGAAGGGGGGACAACTGCAGAAAGCAGAGTGGCAGGGTTTTGTTTTGGTGGCTGCTGCATCTCGAATCTGTGTGCCGGAGTGGTGTTTGCTGCCGAGGCTTGGCTGTGGTCATGAAGAAGTTTGGGTAGGGCTGGGATCAGGCTGAGACATGAAGCTGTGTCCCTCAATAAGCAGGGCTGGGATAGCAACGTTTCCACTTTCTAATGATAAGTCTTATGAACTCTGTTTAACAGCAAGAGCAGTGTGTGGGTGGATTTATGTTGAAATTAGCTTCTGTTTAATCACATACAGCAAATAGTTGGGTTTCTGTCTACTTTAACAGGGTCTGTTTCCTCCAAGGAAAGTACTTGCCTGGATTTGAATGTTAATTCAGATTAAGGCAGGATATGAAACTAAAGCACAACAGTTGATCCTGAAAAACTGCAACTGTGGGTATTCCCCTGTGGAACAAGAATATCTTGATCCAGTTTGATGTAGCTTAGCTAAATCAGACAACAGCAGGTCACACTTCTGAGAGGTCCCCAAAACCACTGATTGGCTACATTCTTATTAGCAGATGTAATTTCTGATACGTAGAGTTAATGAAGTCAGATTATTTTTTTCTTGCTACTCCAACACTTTACTGTAGCAGTTCAGTTTTACTTTGTTGGGTCTTGGTTTTTTTTTTGCTGAAAAGCTTTTGAGTTGAGTTTAACCTGCTAAGAGGATATAGTTGCTGCTCAGTTTGGTCAGGGCTAAGGCCACAGAGCAAGGACAGCAGGTGACATCCACAACTCTGTCCTGGGATGTCAAACCTCAGTGCTTCTTGGCCAGGCCAAAGCGAATGTATGCACTGTCAATAAGCAATGTTTTATGTCATGGAGCTCCTTCTATAACACTCATTCTATACTGCCATTACTTGACTAACTTCCACAGAGATAGCATAGTTAGAAATCAGAGGAAGTGCAAGGGGAATCAAGTCCAGCAGTTCTCAGATGGAGCACAGTGGAATGGTTTATCCTCTCAGTTGCGGTAGAGAGACTTTGGAGCATCCCCGTACAACAGCCCCCTGAAGATATGGACTTACACTGGTACTAATGACTTTCAACTTGATCCAGATGTTTAAAACACCTCTAGGAAGGTAAATTTATATTCATTCTATAGATCCCACTGATACAACCTGATGCACCGAGAATCTAAATGACATGTCCAAACCTATAAAAGCCAGTAGAGAGAAGGTAAGGAATACTGAGTCTCTTACAGAAGATGAGACATTATCTGAACTCTCTACACTGTTTTTTTTTTCATATGGAACATGCATAGAAGCAACAAACAAACACAGCATGTTTATACTACTTTAGTTCTTCCCAATCTGAAAGCAAGTCTAGTAATTCAAGTATTTTTTTCTCCCAATTTACAAGTGTTAAAGATGTGATCCTGTACTATAAATCTAGTTATAAGCAATACATAGATTTTTCTTTAAGCACATTAAAGTTTTTCCATTGTAAGTATATTTGTGTGCAAATATATTTCTCCTTCAATGGTTAATCTACAGGAAAGAAGGAAGGAACATGTGTAATTAGCACAAATATAATCGGTATAAAATGATGGGAAGGCAAATTAAAAGTGCTTTAGAAAGGCTGTTAGTAACAGTGTGCTCTTTCAGATAAAGATTTTTCCATGCTTTCCTTGCAGGTTAGACTTAAGTTTCTCTTCTGGTAAGTTTAGAAGGCCTGGGCCAAATTCTTCCTCAGAGTCATTCCACTTGGATTGATCGGGATGAATTTAGCCGAGTGCTTCAAAATCACACTTGATTTCTTTCTCAGGTAAAGCAGAATTACAGTATGAAACTGAAGAATGAGATAGAGCAGACCTAAGTGACTTGAAAAACAAAGCATCTCATCTTTCTGGCTTTATTCAGGCAAAACTCCAACACGAGTTGCACCTAGAGTAGTGAGTTTTTTCCCTTTTTAGGACCCACATTACATGTTTGGTTTTTTTCTGTTTCACACTTGCTATTCTTACAAATTAACATTTATAAGCTCTATAAGGGAAACACATTAGGGGAACAAAATTTCCCACTGTTTGACACAGTGAAGCTGGTGATTCACAGCTCCTACTGTAAGTGCAGACACACTGCACAGAGACATCCAGCTATAATGTAGTGACCACTCTGGTTACCAAACATTAATTGGCAGGCAAGTTTGGGCAGATGCTGTCTGCAAAACGACTTTTACTACTTTTTAAGACTATTTCTTTTTCAAAATATTGTGCACAAGTTTTCATGTCAACTATGTTCTCTTTAAGGACCATGGCTGTCAGCTTGTTTATCTTCTTCTTTTGCCTTATTTATTTTACATGCTCTGGCTTCACTTTTTCTATAATCATAGACTCATTCAGGTCAGAAAAGACCTGTAAGATCATCTTACATTGCTGGAGTTTACTAACCCACTGGAACCACAAAAATGTAAAAAGACTTTCTGTATTAGAACTGAATTATCTTCCCAGTTGAGTGAAGTTATCCTACTGACAGGAATTTGTTTCAGAAAAAAAAAAGGAAAGAAAAAAAATCCAAAATAATCAGAAGTAAAACAACAAAATCCCAAACCCGCTCATTAAATTTTTTTACAGACTTCAAAAGAACTGTGCAATTAAGAATAGAAAGGCACCCCACCACCTTTTTTTTTTTATTATTCTGGCTGATGTACAACCAGATAATGAACAAACTTGAAGTATGAAAGACACTTATTAAGTTTATAAGAAATGATAGTGAAATAAAAATCACTTCCAAAAATCTTTTTCCAAGTAATTTCTTTTCAGTGCCATGTAATGTTTTCCCCTTCTACTCTGAAAAAAAAAATACACACGTACAAACTCACACATAAAAAATTATCACTGTAGGAATCACAATGAAAACTGAGACCCCACGAGGTGAGCGGTGACACAGAGAGCACAACAGAGGAAAGCACTTGGGGTAATGATTGCCCCCTGCTGCAATGCAAACAGGTGGCTCCTGGCTCTGAGGCCACGTTTGATTATTTGGGCTGAAGCGGATAAAGCCTCGTGTACACAAACTTCTGCTGGTGTTATAACAGACAGCAGTGGCAGAGAGGAACCGGCTCCACTTCAGTGCATGTCCCCCGGGAAGGCAAAGCCTCAGGGGACAGGGAACAGGAAGGGGATTAAGTCCATAACGCTTCTGGCTGGTAGAAGTACACATCAAAATCTGGCAGATCAGATTTCATCACTGCTCTAGTAAACGGGGCGTACATTTGCCATTTCTCCTAGACAGAAGGCTGAAATACAGCAAAGTCTATTCTGCAGTCCCAGAGATGGGCAGCATGTGCCTTTCCCACCTTAATAAACAGGGCATGCCATCATCAAAGGCCCTTCTGGAATGGAGCTGGAGTTGTTTAAACTATCACTCCTTCAATCAGATTTACATTTCCCACACTAACCTTCCCCTAGTTTACTGCCAGGTGCCTTTCTGCAGAATGGGAAGTTTGGCTTTGAAGGGCCGCTCTAAGATATCTAGGGGGGTAGTAAAGTTACAGCAGAAGCCATGGCAACAAAGGGCTAAACTGAAGTGACTGCTCCCATAGGAAAAAAAAAATAGCCTGAGAGTAGCTGTCCAATGGAGTTTGCTGCATGAGCATAAGGAACAGGCTGGGAAGCTGCAGAATATAAAGAATTCCTGCTGTGTTTCCCCCAGTGTGTCTCCTTTATATTCAAGAGTGTGCACGAAAACAGATTCTGAATGCATTAGCTTTTCACATCTGGAGACGTGGGTTCAATCGTGCATTAGCCTACACGTCACCATTTCTTCCCTAAAGAAAAAAGTCTATCCATAGGCAAGCATATATCCAGAGGAAACCCACAATAACAGGGAAAATACTGTATGTTAACTTCCAAAGAGATAAAATCTTGCTACAGGTTTTCAGCATCTTGCATGTTTTCTTGTGAAGTACTCACAAGCTGTAAAAATCTTCTCGTTTTTGGAACAACTCTTTTGAATGTGAGAATGTGCAACCATAGAGAAGTATGGATGAATATTTAGGAGATTTAAAGTCATGCTTAGGGCACGAAACCCCTTACCAACCCACAGGTACCAAAAAGAGGAGCTCCCATGTTCCTGTCTTCTTACTCCTCCCAGCTATAAAGATTAATCCGTGTTGCACTGATCCTTGTCCTATGTGCCAGTGAGCCATTTTAATATGTTAAAAGGGTCAAAAGCACAGGGAGTGGGCAGCAGGAAAGATACGTAGATTTCCTGTGGTTTAGGGAGTTCAAAACCAAACCAACCAAACAAACAAATCTCCAGAGATGGCCTAACAATCGGCAAAACAGTGAGGAAGTAGAGACCAGGAGAAGCTGGAAATTGTAGGTAGTGAAAGTTGCACACAGAAAAGCATTTCTTCCCTTTCCAGTTTTTTTCAGAAAGCCATTTCTGAGCCTTTCAGAGAAGGTCTGAAACCAACAGGAAGACACTGCTTGTGCAACTGCAGAAAACTGGGCAATTGTGGGTGCAGACAAAAACCAGGAATGGGCTCAGTCAGGGATTAAAACAAGTTAATAGGCGGTAGATCCACCAGTTGTTTCTGAACATGATGGTCTTTGGTTGAGGAATTTCCTTGGCCACTGATTATCAGAAACTGGAAAGCTTAAAGGCAGGATATAAGGAGGATCACTCTCTGCCGCCTTGGGATCTGGCTACTACCAAAAATCAGAAGGCTAAATACAGCTTGGCACAAAAGCATCCCAGAAGACACTGCTTTTAACTGGTTCTGTCCCACCCAGAAAGGCCAAATCTGCATTAGCCAGCTGAAGCTGTTTCCAGCACAGATCAGAGCTGGACATAACCACATAACCATGGATTTCTTCATGCAAAGGCAACTATTTCACCACTGAGCTTCTTGAAGTGGCTTTCACATGACTATGCCATAAATGCTTGAATACATAGTCAAATATTTATTATATGCCTGGTTTTACTTTATCTTTGGGCACCATCATCAAAGTCCTTACACTCCAGTAGATGTTTCCTCACACTGAGGGTTCAGCTGGACTAAGCACTTAGAAAAATCCTCTTGGAAGGTTTCCCAATTCATCTGTATAGGCTTGATTGACAAAAACCAACGTTGTATCTCTTTCAAGGTTGGTAACCAGGCTGCTTAGCCTCTCTTCCAGATCATTAGTATTGTCATCACTCCATGCAGGAGTACGACCCCCGAGGTGCTCTGCGGTTAACATTTTCCCAGGATGACAAAACAGCCTTTTCCCCTGGTACAAATTTGCAATTTCTTTGTTTCCTATTACGGAGAGTTATTAAACCTGCAGTATGATTATAAGACTCACCACAAGATTACCAGCTTTCCCTAACAGCCTCTTCTGAGAAACTTCAACAGAAGCCTTTTAGGAGTGTAAATAAGTCACAGTGTATCTAACGTTTCTCCCATATTGCACTATTTTAACTTTTTCAAAGAATTCTAATATATTAGAGAAAGTTTACACCTAGAGAAAGTTATGCTGGTTTGAGCCTCGGGTACTTTATAATGACATCTATAATGACTTTCTCAACAATTTTCTTGAGTACTTAAATGAGGATCATGAGTTTATAATTCCCTGGATCACCCTTATCATCTCTCCCACCTCAATAAAAAGAGCACTGGCAATCTTCCAGATTCTTATTATAGCTATAATGATAAATTAAATCACATTTATTTTGGGGTTGTTTTTTCCTGGGAGGTAATTCAGCTAATACTAAAGAAATTAACTGCTGACTTAATAGATTAATGTAGTCCAAATATTAATAACAATAATACTCTCTACATTTACATACACGTATCGGTCAATCTCAAACTACTTTAACGACAAAGCCGATATCTTGGTCTCCATTTTGAATACAAAGAAAATGAAGCACAGGCAAGGGCATTATGGGGCAAAGCTACAAGCAGAGTCCAAGTCTCGTACTTGTATCACTGTCTGCTAAATCATGGGATTCAGTGAGGGCTTATTAACTATAAAAGTATCTCTACTGCTGCCAGCTCTTTACCTTTACCAAATGGTAATGTTAAGCTCACGAGGTATTCCTCTATATAGAAGATCTGTGTAAAAAGTATTTTACATTCTAATTTTCTCTTCTTAATTGTCCCTGGAGCCTCCAGAGCTATTCAGGCTCATCAGCTCTCTAGTGGATTTCTAATATAATTCTGGAAGAAAATTACTCTCTTTTTTTTTTTTTAATATATTTGTCCTTTTAACTTCCTTTCATCCATCTTGGTTTCTAGCTTTCCTACAAGAGGATATACTTCACTACTTGCATGACTCGTGTTGAGCTTATTTCCCCCTCACCAAGCTGTTGTTCTACTGGCATAAATATCTGCCCCTTTTAATTTAAGTGCCTTTTTTTCATTTTCCCTCCTTCTACTCCTTTCTTTCCCATTTTGCTATAAAAATAAGTGTCATCATTCTAATGACTCTTTTATTCATACAAACATCTAATCACATTCAGTAGGACCAAGCTGATGGATGCAGAGATACCCTGCAGTCATCAGTTCCATGCAATAAGCAATTAGGGTCTTAATTTCTTCTTTTTCAGGGCCAGATCCTCAAAATGGGATAAAATAGATCTGTTCAGTGCAGCCAAAGACCAGGAGAGAAATCAGTCTTCCTTATATTAAGTCAGTGGATTACTCCACCTTTTTTCAGGCTCTTCTTAATTAGTTTCTTCAGTCTTCTGGTAAGGACAACCTGATAATTCTTTCTTCATTTCTTTCCTGAAAAAATAATCCCTTCCTGATGCTAGGCATTACATTGACATGAATAACTTCGGTGTACATAGAGACTTCTATCTAGAAGGATCCCAAAGAGTTTTGGAAACCCTACACAGTTTCATTGGCTGAAGCAACTCATCCATGAACAGAAGGAGCACATAACAGTAGCTGTTTATCGCCTCATGGAAACATGGAGCACAATAGGTTGGGGGTTGCAAACTGATGACAGAGTGAGAAGTTAGGTGAACAAAATATAATTTTTGCATCTGGAATTGGGTTGGACATCACAGTTAACAGCCTTTTTCTAGGAAAAGTGTCACGGGATAGCTACTAATTGCATTTTTCAAATTCTTGAGTAAGCATTTCATCTAAAACACACAAGGTTAAATTTTAGCTCTTGCTTCAGTACTTGCGTGCTGAAGGGGAAAAGGGAAGGGAAACTCAACATGAAAGCTCCCATGATCTGGCAAAAATAAAAGCCAGCTCTATAGCTCACTTCATGGCCTTCCTTGGAAGAGTTTCCAAGCAGCAATACAGAATCATAGCATTGTTAAGGTTGATAAAGACCTTTAAGACCATGAAGACTAACTATCAACCTAGCATCCGCACCACGTTCACCATTAAACAATGTCCTCAAGTGCCATATCTACACATTTTTTGAACATTACCAGGGATGGTGACTCCACCAGTTTCCTGAGCAGTCTATTCCAATGCATTACAACCCTTTCCAAGAAGAAATTTTTCCTAAAATCCAACCTAAACTTCCCCTGGCACAACTTGAGTCCATTTCCTCTCATCCTGTCACTTGTTAGCTGGGAGAAGAGGCTGACTCCAACCTGGCTACAACCTCCTTTCAGGTAGTTTTAGATACGAGTAAGTTCTCCCCCTGAGCCTCCTGTTCTCCAGGCTAAACACCCCCAAGTTCCTTCAGCCCCTACTCATAAGACTCGTGCTCCAGATCCTTCACCAGCTTCATTGCCCTTCTCTGGACATGCTTCAGCACTTCAGTGTCTTTCTTGTGGTAAGGGGCCCAAAAGTGGACACAGTACTTGAGCTATGGCCTCAACAGTGCCGGTGATCACTTTCACAGTCATGCTGGCCACACTATTTCTGATGCAAGCCACTATGCCATTGGCCTTCTTGGCCACTGGGCACACTGCTGGCTCATGTTCAGACAGCAGCATGAAACAAGCATCCCAAGAAATACACTTCAGTGGCCCCTATACACAGACCTGCAGACCTGCACACACCAGTGCTGTGGTCCTGTGGTCACCGCACGGTATCCCAGGGCACGCACTCACTCGTGAGCATGTGGTGGCTTACTTGTGACAGCTGATCAAGTTACTTGCTACATTGTCAACTGTGTGTTTTGTAGCCAATCCCAACTTATACCAATGCCATTTTGAGGTCGGCATATACCAGTATGCCTAAAACATCAGGCTGCAAACCCTGGATTCAAAAGCTACCATGAGCAGCTCTGCCACCCATGCAGCAGAAGTCAGCAAATAGCTCAGGGTGATAGCCAGTTATCCTGATGTAAGTCACCTCTACTTTCGTGTCAGACCATTAGGCTGTGTAAATAATGTTGAAGTTGCTTCAAGCTGCAGATCAGCCCAAGATCGGGAGCGCACGAGGGCAGTTTTATTCTGTACCATCCTGTACCTTTCTTAAAAACAGACATTTCATGTAAACTACCCTTTTCCTTTATTCTTCATCATGCTGTAAACAATATCTGGGCACAGAGTCAAGGCATTTCAGCTGTAGGTACCTGAGTGTTATGCTTTGTAAGTGTGCCATATTTTTCAGTAAAATTATCACTTTTCCCTCTTCCCCTACAATTAGTCATATTAGTGTCTCCCAACAGTGACCTGCTCAGTTTAGTACTTTAAAGATGAGATGAGACAGCATTTCGCAGTGCAGTGTAACCACATCCCTTTTTGAGGATAACTACTGGAAGATGTAAAAGGAGCCATTGAAAGGGGCCAGACACATTTAAGCCTAGAATGAAAAAAACCTTAAAAACTCAAAACAGCCTTTCCTCTTGAATACTTCAGAAAACTAAAACCAACCCCATTTCAAAACCTTGTTGTTTGGGGTCCTTACCCAATCCTACAAGCTATGTCCTCTACCATTTACAACCTATTTACATTAGTGGGCAGATGGAGCCATTATTGCCTTTCTGGCCGATTTTGCCTGCTCTTTAAACTCTTCCTGAGCTTGCTGCACTTGCTATCACTGGTTTGATCCAGAGACTGACCACACACTACTTACTGCTGCAGCTTTACTGTCTATTTTGGAATTTTTACCCCTGCCATTTCACTGCTTTATCGGCCTTCAAGCTGAAACACTCCTGCAAGGGAGCTCCTGGAATGTTTTAAGTAGTGCATTACTTTTCCATGGGTGAGACCAACCTGTGTCTTCTACAGTTTTGTTATGTGTCAGCATTGCAATATTCATTGCCCACACTGTGTTTCAGACATGCCAGGCCAGTCTGCTCTGTGATGGCATCAGTATCTTACTCCAGCACTCTCTTTTACTCAGGCTTTAAAATCTAGTGAAGGAGGAAGTTTTGGTTGTCATATCAGTGAATTAACTATTTTCGTGTGTTAATACTACAAAGCAGGATGGAAAGACATCAAGGAAGCCCAGTCAGAGTCTTCTACATTAGGGCTAGTGTTGAATCTCAAGCTGTAAAAAATAATTTTCCGATTAGGGATAAATTATGTACACACTGAAAAATAACTCTTCAGTAAAATAACTGTGTATATTTTCTATCCATTTAAGTTGTTGCTGCCAGAGTTTTTCTTCATGTGTGAAGAACCTGATCAGTGCACAATGTAGATTTTTAATTCATAAGCTTATCAAGAATATTAAACCCTATTTCTAACTCGCAGCTAATATCGCATCTAGCTTGTATTATTTCTCTCCTAGCAGCTTCTACCTTAAAAAAAAAAAGAGGCAGCTAGTCAATCTTAGGAGACGACATGACAAATGACACACATTTCAATAGGATTTAACAATAAACAGCCACCTCAACAAAGAGAAGCCTTCCCCCACCTCCCCACTAAAGCAGCATCAGACAAGAAACTAAGTGAGACGTGTTAACAGAGAAGCACTCCAATTAACGTGTTACAGCTCCTCTAAAGCAGAGACCAAAGGGGGCTGCTGCTGGGGATGCTGGGGGATGCAGAGCAGTAATTGTCACTTAGGCACTTCACTCCCCGCCGCCCGGCTCCCTCCCAGCCGGGTTTATCTCCCGCCAATTACTGCTGTCATTTGCATTTCAACGTGTGCCATCAGGAGCCAGGGCAGAGGCACCAGCCATGGCAACACCCAGCAAAGCCAACCGGCTCTTAAGGCAGGCTGATGCCATGCCGTGTCGTTGGGGTCCGAGATCCCCCAGCACCGCGCCTTGCTCCGAGGGGGGCTCAGGGAACTGCCATGCCTGTGCCCACCCCAGGTTGGTGGCCGGGGATGGGAAAGGCAGCCCAAGCCCAGCTGAGAGCCAGCAAGAGGGTACAGAGGAAGTTTTGAGGAGGAGGTCGTGCATGAAAGACGCATGCTGGATACCAACTGTGCAAGTCTTGTTTCGGATGCATCTCCTGCTGATGGGGTCTGCATTTTCTACTCAAAATCCATGTGCACTGCAAAGCTGCATGGCAGGCAGGGTTGGTGTACTTCAGTACTAATATTCTTTAGTACTTCCCTAGAATCACAGAATGGGTAAGGTTGGAGGGGACCACTGGAGGTCTAGTCCAACCACCCCGCTTGAGCAGGGTCCCCTACAATATATTAACTGAGGATCGTGTCCAGATGAATTTTTAATATCTCCAGGGAAGAAGACTCTGCAACCAATCTGGGCAACCTGTTCCAGTACTCAGTCACCTTCACAGTAAAGAAGTTCTTCCTCATATTCAGGTGGAACTTCCTGTATTCCAGTGTGTTGCCTCTCATCCTATTGCTCAGCACCAACAAGAGCCTGCCTCCATCCTCCTGACACCCCCTTTCAGACACTTACATACATTGATAGGATTCCCTCTCAGTCTTTTCCAGGCTTAACTGGCCCAGCCTTTCCTCCATAAGAGAAATGCTGCAGCCCCCAAAATCATCTTCATTGCCCTCCAGTAGCTTTGTGTCCCTGGTGCTGAGGAGCCAAAAACTGGGCACAGTACTCCACATGAGGTGTCACCAGGGCAGGAATACAGGCCACCAGCGTTTGAACTCTTGCAGCATCTATGCATGCAGGCTGCACATCAGATGCAGTTTCTATATAGCATCAGAACAGGAGCAGCTGCTGTTGCACACCCTCTATATCACAAGAGGTATAACAGGTAAGAGTCAGAAAGTGCCCTCCAGCAGATGTAGGAGACAACTTTTATAGAAAAAGGCTGGTAAGGACCTTCCCTGTGAGAGCAAAGCAGTAAACAGAGAACACAGTGAGGTTGTTCAAACACCATGGGTCATGTTCAGAGAAACAGGATGATGTTAAATGCCTGTATGGGTGTGTGTGTGTATGTATATATATATATATATATATATATATAAAATTGCTACTGCATGTCGCATGAGAAGAGGCAAAAGGAGAGAAAAGTATGCCACAATAATTTAAAAGCGACAGGATGAGAACCCCAAAAAGTGCGTGTTGAGATGTCCAGAAGCAAAGCTATTATCTTCAGCAAGATGAAGTGTAATCAGCTCAGTTGTCTTAGAGGGGGAACTACAGGCTGTGGCTAAGCCATTCCCATGGAAGATGCCCTACCCAGGAACGGAAAGTGTACTTGAGCAGGTTGAAAGTACTGGATTGGTCAAGGAGGAATGGGGATGAAATGCGGGGTTCTCAGTTTCTCAGCTAGGGAATGGTCATGATACATATTGGTGTGGTGCTATTACTTGACTGCACATTGCTGGGAGTGGATGCAAGAGGGT
This sequence comes from Oxyruncus cristatus, assembly GCA_013399855.1. Lineage (NCBI taxonomy): Eukaryota > Metazoa > Chordata > Aves > Passeriformes > Cotingidae > Oxyruncus > Oxyruncus cristatus. Next base: position 119,076 of record VXAY01004500.1, read on the forward strand.
CTAGGATAGACTGGGGAGGCTGGAAGCCCAGAGGGCAACTGGTGACTGCAGTGTCTGTGGAGGGAAAAGGAAAACACAGCACCTCCAGCTATTCATACCTATTGCTTTGCTTCCTAAACACTGCAGCTAAGAGAATAACACAGAAGTTCATCAATACTTAATGGATTCCCTTTGCTAAAGGTTGAAGCCTGGCTATTTGCTAAGTATCACAACTGAAATTTACCACCAGTTTTAGAGGTATTTCAGGTCTTTAAACAATCCGTGTACTTAATAGTATTTGGAGCTCAGGGATCACTCTTCCTAGCTGACAGAAAATCTGTGCTGCCTCCATTTGTCAGCCTACTCTGTGACAACTCATCACCCCATGAGGTGCAGCAGAGACCTCTGAGGAGAAGAAAGAACCACTTCAGCTAGGTCTAATTCAACATGGCCTCTGTCACTGAAAATAGTATTTCTTCTGATATCTGTAGCCAAAAAGAATCAGAGGTACAGAACCATCGGTTTTAGTTGCTGACAAGATGCATTTCCATGGGTTTTCCCATGAGTGAGAGAATTAAAAAAAATTCTGTGGGCAACTCAGACTGTCCACCCACTGCCCAAATGGAGTGGGATACAAATAGCCAGCAAATGCAGAACAAATGCTACCTCCTACTTGGGAGCGTGTTAAGGAAAGGTTGTTTGTCACTGATGAGCTGCAATCATAGGGCTATAAACTATCCTTAGGTATCTGAGAAGCATTGTGCTCCATGCTAACCAAAGAAAATCTGAGATAAAAATCAAACCAAAACAAAACCACACTTCATGCCTTTTCTTCTAAAGCCACCAGAAAAGTGATATAAGACTGAGATTTGCTGTGACACCTAGATTGCCGCTTCAAATTAAGAAAAGTACCTGCATGTAAAGCTCACACAAACAGAGCTTATTTTCCCCTGCCATCAAGACCTCTCTCCTTGGAGAAAGAGTAAGTAAGTAAGTTGAATAAGTAAGCTAAAGCAGCTTAAAGAAGCAGCCAGATCATGGACTATTGTTAATTGAAGGCCAACGCGAAAGTAATTTGCCCTTTTTTTGTTTCTTTTTAGTTGTTTTTAAACAGGCTTTTTTGGCTGACTGTGTATTTGAAATCCTCTGTATTAATAAGCTGATCAGTTACTGGTTCTTTATCTGTTAACCTGAGCCAAAAAACCTGCTCTTTTCTCTCCAAGCCAAAAGAAATTTTTATGTGGAGTAAGTTCCCTCCCTCCCCCTTCACCGAGTCACAACACAATGGTGATTTGAAAACCTTCCATTTATCACCAGGAACAAAAATGCTAAGCCAGAGAGCAAAAAAAGAGTTTGAAACAGAGTCTTTAGAACAAAAACTCCCACCACCACAGTCCACACAACTCCTGACTCAGGCATTCCGCCTCTGAGCACTACCGTGACACAGACAGGGCTATCTTTCTGTTTCACATCATACTGGCTTGACCGACCTCCTGTTGTCGTGTAATTCTGTATTATTTCAGTATGGGGTTTTTTGCTGCTACTGAGTGTAACACAGCCTTTTGTTACTCCATTTACCAATATGATTCTGCCAAACTCAAACCCTGCGTTTACGAAGTAGGCATTTCTTTCTGCACTTTTAAAAGTGGAACAGTGATCTGACCCAGACATTGAATACGCTCAGGTGGAAAAGAAGTTCCACAGAGGGAATTTCTTAAGACAAGTTGAATGACAACAGGGGAAGAAGGGTCTGCTGAAATCATCTGGGATGAATTCACTCACTGCCACTACTTCTCAAAGTAACATGGCAAGACAGTCTTGACAGTAGCTAAAGACTGAGGGTGGCTCCTTAGAGTTGGGACTAAGGAGCAGTGGCTGCCAAATGCCCCACTTCAAGTTCATCCTGTTAAACAGTGCCTTTAGCAACCAGTCCAGCCAGCTCTCACTTAGCTAAAGCATCTTGGCCATGGAGGGCTCAACTTCCCTTCAGCAGAGTGGCTGAATTAGTGCAGATTTGCAGAGGCCTCTGTCACTTCTTACAGAGGTTTGAAAAAAACCCGCTGTTGCTCCCCATTGTGGTGTCCAGATCACACAAACTGAGGGACGCGCGTGCTCCCATCCCACCCAGAGATGCTGCTTCCTCAAGAACACACAGCATCTGCCCTCTGTGTACCAGCAGCTATGAAATAATCTCCACATGTAGTTTTCTAGGGGGATCCTAGATCTTCTCTGAATCAGCCTAATTCATTGTTTTAGTGACCAGCACCAGCACCTTCACGTGCACAATACCCTTTCAATACTGAATTCTCAGAGAATTATGAGATCTGAACACCAGAAAGCATCAACAAGAGACAGAACAATAACTTGACTGGTTAGGTTATGAGAGCTGTACATTGGGTCCTCCCAGCCGAGACAGACTAGGACCTTGGCTGAGTGGCAGTAATTATTTGAATGTTAAACTATAGAAAACAAGACAAACTGCACTAAAATCCTGGACCACTTTGAAGTAGGATGCACAGTACAGCCAGTTTCCTTTCTGCTTGCCCCACATCCCAAAATACAATGAGTCAAACAGCATGAAAAACCCAGCTCTGAGATTAATAGTGCATCCAGTCTTCCAGAAGCCCTCAATAAGAAAGGCACAGTCAGAATTGCAACAGAAAACTACATATTTTTTTAAACCACACAGGACAAAACACTTCTCTGTTGGGACTGAGATATAATTGCGTCAGAGGCAGAGCTCTCTCATGCATTCATGTGCGTATATCATCCCAAACAGCTGAGACCATACACACTTCAGCTTCTCTTCCAGTGGTCAGTCAATTTAATTAACAGCAATCATTAATTGCTACTGCAGGCAGAAGTAACCTGACTATAATTTACATCTTGACAGTAACCAGATTTACAGAGGCAGAGAGCACTGACTGATCTTAACTGAACTTTTACTGAAGTTTGGGTGCTTGGCACCTACTGTGTTTTATTTCAGTTTCAGACTTGGCCTGTTTTCCAGGATTTCCTGCCCCAAACCCATATCAGTCTCTTATTTTGTGGGTCATCAGCTGCTTCTTTTACTTGAAGTTTCCTCTCGTCATTATTCCCCTCATGTTATTCTACATCTACAGCTCATTTCTCCTTTCCTGCATCTACTGTGGAAATCCTTACAGCTTTTCTTCAGTGCAGTGTAGCTCCAGCTGTAACCAATATAGCTCAGTTGTATATGACTGATGTAGGACTCTGGCTTGAGCTAAGTGTTGTCTTTAGCCATACTATCAGGACCAAAGTTGCAGGCTGAAGCGTGTCTGTTACAAACACTGACTGAACATGCTATGAAGAGCTGCCTGTTCAGTGCTATTACTCTAAACACTTCAACTCACAACATTTTACAGTCTAGCACTGACAAGAATGAGGCCACCCTTGGAGTCAGCAACACAGAAATACAGGTATCATGACCTCTCCACTGCAGTGAAAACTCAGTTTGAATATTGAACTCTGTCTTCAAACCCTTCTTTCACATGTTATTCCAGTTCTGGAGAAATAAGATTAGATTGAGGTGGAAGATGTTGATGCTTATGGAGCATAGGGAGGGTGTTGTAGAACCCTGGAAGATAAGGGGCTAATGTGTGTGCCTCAAACACTGCCAGGAGGATGGCTGTGGAGCCAGCCAAGCATTGTTGGTAATAGACAAGAATTGTTGGCGATAACCAAGGATTGTTGGTAATAACACTCTGTGAGAGAGAACAAGATGCAGCTGAAGAAGGGGGCCATGCAGAGGTAGGGCAGCACTTTTCCAGGACAAACATCCCTGTTCGAGTTCCTGGAGAGAGGCACAACACAGTAGTGTACAAGCACAGGAATGAGGCCAAAAAGGGAGCATGGACTATAGCGTGGATCAAGACCACTGGAGACCCCCAAAGCCCTCTGACCAATTTCCAGAAAGGTCTAGAAGGATGGACTGAGCATGATAACTAATTTGCACAGAAAGCAAGCAACTTACCTACAAAAAAGTACCCCCTACCAAGCCCAGGCAGCTTCTGGTCCCTCACTGCCGTGTTCAGTTCAAGTGGTACTTATTACACAGAGCAGATGAAACATATCTTCAATCTCCTTAGTTAATGCATACTCATAAATGAATGAGAGATGCCTTAATAACTCCAAATCCCATAAGCAAAGAAGTATTCCACTGTACACTGTAAACTCTAATAAAAGAAAATTAAGGATGTAAAGTCAAACCATGAGAAAGATTGGAAAATGTAATTTTTTTGCCAGCATATACAACACTTAGCTACCAAATCGGAAGTAGTAAGTGCACTAAGTACACCTTTTAAATATTTTTTTTTTTTTGGCTCCTGTTTCTCATCATATACTTCTCTTTCTCAAAGGTGTAAAAATCATTTTTTTCTTAGCAAGCAGAAGTCTGTAAAAATTTCCAAATCAACCATACATACTACACCAACTCGCTTTTATTATGGAAGAACAATTCCAGCACTGATATTCTACTATAAAATATTTCATTCAGCAATTTTCAAACCTGGGTCCCTAAAGTTAGGCTTCCAGATGTTCCCAGAAGTGTCCTTCAGCAGTTAAAAAAACTGTTTGGGTGGAAAAAGTATCCTCTGCTTTTGAAGCAGGGAGAGGCAACTAAGTACAGCATTCCTTTTTCCTGTCTTGACAAACAGTCTAGCCTCACTTCACCCATCCCAAATGCACTTCAAAGGGGTTGTATCAGGTTCTGGATTGCTTTCTTTATGGCATTGCAGATCATCTTCTCTAGGAAGATACTTCTCTTTACATTCAAGGTTCTTCATAGCCTATCTCTTCCTCTCTTCCAAATCGCATTTAGACTTCCACCTCTGATCGGCCCATGGCAGACACCTACCCCTCTCCCCTTGTTAAATTATCAAACAAATCTCTTCAGACTCTCCCTTGTGCCTGTCAGCCTCCCCATAAACTCTCATAATCGCTGAAATTCCTCCAATGTTGGGATGGAGAAAGTACCAAGACCATTGCTATTATGTTGTTCAGTATCCTGCCACAGCCACTTTCCTTTCTACCTGCTGTCCATCTGAGGTTTCTTTTTATACCTGGAACACAACTGGGTTTTGTACAGCACCTAACAGGAGAGAGCCTTGGGCTTTGGCTAAGCTCTTGATACTCTGGTAATATGAGAAAGTAAACAGCAGCAGCAACAGGGAAACTACAGAAAGGTTTAGTAGATTTGACCACATTACAACACTAACCTGTGGGAGAACATACCAGTCCCCTTACCTGTGCTGACTGTAGTAGGTTAACACAGGCCTTCCTTGGTAACCCGGTTCATATCTAGGGAAGTGGCTGTTTTCAGGTATTCCATCCTGTTTTTACGTAACAAGACCTATAAATAAGAGGGGAGGGAAGCTCCTCGCTCTCTTCTCTTCCGGCGAGGTTCAGGAGCAGTGAGTCTCTGTGCTGGTCCTGCTTATCTGGAGCTGAGGCCTGCAGTGACCGCTGGCCCACTGTGCGGGAGGTTGGAGAGTGCCGCTGTGTCCGGCAATCCTGTTTTTTCTAAGGGACGTGGTGAGATCAAGTTTTGCTAATTCTCTATTTTGCTAGTTCTTAGTTTTAATTGGGTGTATCTGTTGGGGTTTTTCCCTTTTTCCCTTTTCCCCTTCCCTTTCCCTTTTCGGGAACTGTTTGGGGTTTGGTTTATATGTTCATAGTATTCTAACTGTATACAACTGTACTATATGTTAAATAATATATATATTTTGATATAATTCGGTTGGTTTCAGGCTCTTAAGTTTCTGTAGTTTTTTTCCTTCTTTGCCCCAGGGCAAAAGGGAGGGGGGTGGGTTCCCTGTGGGCTCGGGCAGTTGGCGTGAAGCCAACACACTGACCTTCATCAAAAATAATTGCACAAAAGCTTCAGAAATCACCACTATCATCATCACCTTCTCTATTACTTGGGTAGTGACTTTTTTACCTTTCTTTAATGACAGGACGAGAGGACATAGTCTTAAGCTGTGTCAGGGGAGGTTTAGGATGGACATTGGGAGAAACTTCTTCACAGAAGGGGTGATCAGATATCGAAATGGACTGCCCAGGGAGGTGTTTAAGGACAGAGCAGCTGTGGAATTTGGTGCCATGGTTTAGTTGACATTGGTGGTATTAGGCCATAGGCTGGACTACATGATGTCAGAGGAGTTTCCAACCTAGCTGATTCTGTGATTTTTTCATTACTGCTAGAATGAATGGAAAAAAGAACCTCTGCTGCTGGGGTCCTCAACCCTGGTCTCTGAGGGCAGGCATGTTTTCTTCTTCTCCAGTGTATTTATTATTTCCTCTACTGTGCAAGCAGCAGGAAGGAAGAGTTGCTCTCACCAGCGCATGATAATCCAAAGGCATATGGAGTACCCATCAAGCTTGCATGACAGTGATGGCCTAATACAGCCCAAGCTTTCATATGTGCTGTCGAAGAAAACCAAAACTCACAGATAGAATATCCATAAATCCTGGGAACGGGTAGGTAACTACTCCACCTTCACTGTAATTTTTAACCCTGCTAGCTATCTTAACGCCAGGATAAATCACATTAGTCTATACCACAGCTACAGCTTCTTGATAACATGTGAATACTATTTGCTTTCCTCTGTCTGGTCCGGGGCACATGTTGATCAGTCAGATCATGCACATGTAAAAGCACATGCTCTGATCCCCTTTTGTTTTGCAGCACAGCTGCACTCAAACTGACAGCGTGTCAGTGTTGGCATCACTGGCAGAACAAAGGAGACAAAGGCTGACACAGGAGAGGGAGACTTTGCTGGGCTCCTGAAGCACCAATGTTAAAAAAAAAAAAAAAAAATTAAATAAAAAGCAAACTCTAGGAAAGGATGCACCTGGACCAGGAGCAATTTTTAAAGGAGGAAGTTCTGTCCATCTGGTATGGGTGAAGTGGAGAGCTCACCACTCATAAAACCCAGCCTTTCCTTACAGTTTTTTGCAAGAGAGCATGGATTTGGTGAACTGAGACAGATCCAGGGGGTTATTTCCTGTACTACTACAGCCCTAGCAATGCATGCATTGCCTTATCTCTTTGTAAACAAGCCAAATTAGGCTGGGCTAAGTGCACAGGAAAGTACACTAACCATGAGTGGATTTAAGGCTCTTGGCACTAGACACAGCCACTTGGTTTAAGTGGCACGTGTCTTAGTATTAAGGCTCATGCTGAGCAGTTGCAACTGGATGTGGCAGGCACGCTACACTCAGCACCGAGTTTAATGCAGGAAACTGTGTGTGCTCCAGCACAGTAACACATGAAATCTCAGAGCTAAAAGTGCTTATTGGGGAATTAAGTCTCTACTCCTCTTCTCCCTCATCTCCAACTCAAGAGTGCCCTGAATGGCCTTTGTACAGCCTCACCTTAAAACGTACCCTGATCTGCACTTAATTCCAGTCCTACCTAACATGCAAGGGACACTTTCAAGGAGACAAAAGGCTGTATCTCCATCCCAAGCAGCTCACAGACTAAGGATATGCAGACAGGACTGATGTGCCACTTCAGTCTCTCCCTCTGCCCAGCATCAGAGCCAAAACTTCCTTCTACTCACTCAATTAAAAGAAGTACATCGCTGGATTTATTTGTTAGTACATCGAGAGTACAGCCCATCAGCAGCCCTGGAGCTGCGCAAGTGAGTTTTGCAAATGCCATTGTTCTTAGACATAGGATTTCATTACATAAAGCCTGCCCACTGCGAGATATGTTGGGGAGGGAGGGGCCAGGGAGGAGGGGGAGGGAGGAAAGGGGAGGGAGGCTCTAAACAGAAGGGGGAAAGAAACCCTCAGAGATCCAAAATAAATGATTCTTCATTCACAGGGAGGCAGGAAACGGCTCACACCCAAACAGAGGCACTCCTCCATGGCAGACAAGCATCCTGATGATTGTTGGCTTTGTTGTTACAACAGGAAACTCCCCCGCCCCGCTCTGCAGCCCTGGATTCTCTGAGGCACCCACCGGTACTTGCCTTTTGCTTCTCCCTTTTCTGCAGGAGCCAGCGATAGGATCTGCTGGAACACGCTGCACAGTAGTTGAAACGAGAAACATCTCTGAAACACAGCATCTTTCAGCTCACCCAACAGATAACCTGCTTTTATTCAAAGGGCTGACACTGAACAAGATATTACAAAAACATGTTTCCTGTGGGTTAGCACAGCAAACAGCATAGTACAAAACTCACGATATGCCACCATATGGCTTCTGCCATATTATTTTTACTAATCATGTAAAACAACATGTACTGTGGTAACTGCAACAACCACAATGCCAGTACAGCTTGTTTGTTCTGGAATTAAAGTAGCTTCCTACTAATTATTTAGGTATAGCTAGCAGTGCATTTAAAAACAAACAAACAAACAAATCTGAGGATGGAAAAATTGTGGTTTTATTTAGTCATTTTTTATCTAGAGTATGATTAAACTGTTTGAAAGTCAGGAGTCCCAGTTTTTCAGAAAAAGTGTGATGTGAAAACACTGCTTACTTTAAAACCAGAAAGCATGATGTCAGCAACCTAATAAAAATACCTGTAAAAAGGCACCGAGCAATAACTGCAGCCACTATTCTGAGCTGAAAAGATGAGACAGAACCAGAGAGCTCTGTCCTGCTGCGATGCATTGCAAACTTAAATTGGGATCCATACTGGCTTGAAAAATATGATCTGTATTGTCCATTTTCCTCCTCCTCTCTGTGTGCATACAGATGGTCAAAATCTTACAGCTAACCCTGAGCAATGGATAATGAGGTAATAACACTTCCCAGCCTCCAGCCTCTACGGTTAGTTCCAAATTAACATCCAAACTGCATTATCTGATTCACAGCACCAGAAACAAGAGTCTAATTCAGCAGTCAGACCAGATTGTTAGTCAAGAGATGGTTAGAGCAGCTAGATTTCTGCACTTATTTTAGCTCTTTAAAGTGTACGGCTACCATAAACATACACATCAAACCATCTCTGTGTTCCAGCTTCAAGAGAAAAAGTGCAACAACAAAAAACACTGGGAAAAAAAAATTAAAAAATAACCCCCTCCTACCCAGACTTTTCCTGAATACTAATGCTAAAACTATTACAAAATGCTAATTTGGTACCAACAACCTATGATTAAAAAAACAATGAAGCACCTCAAGCACATGAATTAAGGCATCATCTTAAACATGCTCTTTTCATCTTAAGCTAGAAAACCCTTATATATACACACATCTGGGCCTTTTTCTGCTCTCAATGATCTCAAAGCTGCATTAAAGATGCAAGTCTTTATGTAAGCTAATCTAATGCATTTTTGGTCTGAATGAAAGCTAAAGACACCACAGTACTTTTGAAGAGAACCACAGATGAAGCCAAAATCTCAGTTAAGATAGATTTCTATCAGTAAACACCCACTGAAGGCAATTCTCATGGATTACTGGGATGCCTATTGAGTTACTCAAGCACCATTACCTGACACCCAGTACTTGGTATAGAACATCACTACACAGGCTTTTGGTTCTTAACATACTTCAGCACAAGTGGCAAGTGCATAACACTTCTGAGGCAAGGATTCCCCAAGTTTTAGTGACACTGATTCATCCTTACAGTTTTTGTTTCCTCTCCAGTTCAAGGCATAGGAAAGTCTGATTTTCTTCTCCATGTTGCACTGTTCACCAAGAGCAAAGCTTGAAACAGAAACCTTAGTGCTCCATTTCTTTTCATGTGCTCTTAACATCCAACACTACTCCCATCAATACTATATTGAACTTCTTAACTCTGATCTTGCATTTGTGCATAATGTTTAACTTATCTCATGTCTTCCATCAACACAGTGAAAAAGCAGGCAACCCCCCCAAAATTCTTGCGAACACACTGACCATTAAAGAGAAGGAAGAACAGATTGCTCGGCCAGAGAGAACAGTTAAACTGCAGGACCTCCATTTCCCACCCCATCCTTCACTTCTGTCTAGAACACTGAAATGTTTAGAACTGGGGCAGGGACCTAACCTTGGTCAAAAATGGCAAAAAACCCCAGATAGCAATAGATAAATAAATAAATAAATGCAGAAACTCCTCCACTCTCATCCAGATCAAAACTTCCCTTTATACAATGTGGTTTTACCAGATCTAGCTTTTAATTTTGCCAAGTCATTATAAATATTAAACAACTCCCTGCATCAAAAGTGTCCTTGATAGATTCATAAGTCAGTATTTGATTCTAGTTAAATCCTCTGTAGGGACCTTTGGTGAAGAATAAAAGCTGCTCCTCCTTCTACCAATAAAAACATTTGTGTCATCCAAAAACCCAGAGAGTCATCAAATATGTAATCCTGGGTTCTGGAGTGCAGAGAAGCTGAATACAAGGTTGGAAAGCACTAAGCCAGGAAGTTAACAAATAATTTTATGTATGTAATTTTTTCTATTTGAAAATTGTAGCCACATCAGATTCATCGTACTTTTCAGCTGATGAAACATTTCCATAGCTTGGCTGATGTTTTCCAATTCACAATTCCATGCAATTAACAATTTCAGGCTCATTGCTGACCGCTAGGCTTATGCTTAAAAAAAGCCTGTTCTTCTTAATTACACTTTGGTTTTACTGTTTTTCTGTTTACGATCTTGCAAAAGAGGCAGCTAACAATGGAAAGAGGTAAGCAAATCTCCCATAGTATCTCCCAGAACGAGACAAAGTAGCATTTCCACTTCAGATCAGAGCAAACTACCAAAACCAACTAAATTCCCATGGGCAAAGTACCGCAGGAAACAAATACTTCACATTTGACAAGAGTAAAACTTACTTTTTTCACCATCACTTTCATTATTCTCTTCACAAAGATTTTGTCCCCATTAGAGAGGAAAGGTGGTTCAATAGCTAGTACAAGGCAGTGAGACTTGGCAAAATGACACAGATTAATTTTAGTGTAAGGAACTACTGTAAATCTCAGCAGTTTGAAAGGTGCCGTCAGCTGGAAAGGGGAGGGGATGATAGTCAGAATCTATTTGGAACTTCATGGAATATAGACCTCAAACCCATGAGAGATAACTGCTCTGGAAAAGAAATTACTTTGATGCAAGTCTGATGAACATTTTCTATAAGACATCAAGACTTTCAGATGCTATTTCACAGTTTAAGTTTTTCTTAACATCACTACATCTGGTTAACTTTCTATTAGCAACCCCGACATACAGCAGTGAATTATCATCTTTTCCTCAGTTACTATTGAGGTTCTGGGGTCTGCTCCAGCTGTCAGCTAGAAGTAGCTGCCTTTCTTCCCATTTCTTTTCCACCTCAGCCTTACACCACCATCACTTTGACTTTTAGAAAGTGGAAAAGGCATAATAAATATGTATATTTGTACATATTTTCCACCTTTAAAAGTGGTTGGGCTCATATGAAGGCATAAACACTCTAAAGAGCCATACCTGAGCCATCCACAGCTTTCACAAAAAGCTGCTTTTAAAGCTGTCTAGCTCTCTTCCACCTGATCCTATAAACACTGCTGGCAATTTTTCCCCCATGCCTCTAACATATTTTCACTTAGCACCAGTTTGATGTATAAGATCTGACAGCCAGGCAGTTATAGGCCACCTGCATCACTGTCGCCATGACAACAGTGAAAGACAATCCATGATCCCATGCCCTGGTCACACGTTTCAATACAGCTTATCTGTCCAAAGCCACTGAGTCTAATGGAAGAGAGTAATTACAATCTTCTACTCATTGTCAAAATTCTCACCATATAATGCTCTTCAAAATTATTTTATTCCTCTCATAGGGCTGCTTTGCAAAAAAACCCAGAAAACCACAACAAAAAACCCAAAACAAAACAAAAACCTAAACAAACACCCCCCCCAAACAAACAAACAAACAAAAAACCCAAATGAACAAGAAAAACAAAACCCCAAAGAAACCTTAAGTCTGTTTGGGAGGAAGAGAAAGAACGAAAAGCATGGCTGTGCCCGATACAAAAATGCAGCAGTGTGAGCAAACTGGCTCTTGCAGTGTTAAAGGACTGATCAGAAGCAGGGGAATGTACCAACCACTAAGAGGGATAAATGAAAATTTCTCTTCTATTCGTAGAGCATCACTTAAGATCCTTTTGGCTTTGCACTGAAGGTGAAGAGAGGATATTAGCTTCTCTCCTTTCCCCTCCCCTTCCTGGGAAACTTCTTCCTATCAAAATGAACAAGCACCATACTGCACTGTGCAGCACCAGCCTCACTGAGCAGCATGGCTCTTCAGATGATCATGTCACTGTGAAAAGAGAGGGAACCCTGTGTCTAAGACAGCAGAGCAGCAGCTCCTCCTCTTCATTTCACCCTCTTAGACAGACTATCCCTTCGTTTTTCATTTTTAAAGCAGAGGTGTGGGAAACAGCTTCAGAGTTGTATCCTTTCTGATTAACATCACTGCATTCCCTCCACCTCTGGCAGAAAATGCCAAAATGTTACTCTTTTGTCTATGGTCACAGCCATAATTAGGATGGACTGAATGCTTCAGCCGAGCACAGGAGATCAGGGGAAAATGAGACTCAGTTGCACCTGTAAAACAGGGACATGACTTACCAGCCTTACAGTGCACTGAGAGGATACAGCCACACTGCAGAGCAGAGGACAACAATGACAAAGACCAGCAAGCAGCACTTATTTGGAACTACAGCAAATGTTGGACACCAAGTGCCCTGGACCATCATCCCGCAGTAGATACAAATACTATTGTATTTGTATCTGACAGAATTGTATTTGTATTGGACAGAATTCAGTGCTGGAGGATCAGGTCACATGAGAGAAGGTTTGCTTTCTGCTTGATACTCTCTGTTCCGTTTTCTTCTCCAAGCACCTTAATGCAAATCAGTCAGACATCAAAGCTCCAATTTATTAGGCATGTAATAAATACATCTTGAATTAGTAAAATGTGATAAATCAGGAACAGACGGACAAAAACACACAGTAATTTATTAGGATGTTTCATCTACCCATGTCCAAACCACACCAGTAAATAAAAATGTCAGATGACTGCCCATTTTAGAGACATATTTTTAGTTGGATGCTTTAGGCCACAGTGTTGGCACCAGGAACTGAATGCTTCATTCACAGCACATTACTTGCATTTGCCATCCACAGTTACTGTGGATCAGCTGACACACAGTAACCCGACTGTACGCTTGGGCCCCAGAGTCCTGACTCTCAACTCCCAAACCACAAGGTAAATAAAAAGTCAGTCTTTTTTGGTCTGTACTTACAGGAACACAAACAGGTCTGAGGACCCTCAGTCCCAATGTAGTTCAAGCACACATTTGAAATACCTTCAGCATTCATGGCAGAATGACTTTAAAGAGAAGCGATGCTGTGATTTAATGAGTATCTTTTAACACGTTAGCCAAATAAAATGCTCTAACCAACGAGGGTAACAGTGTCTTTAAGTTTGTGTGGAGCTGCATCTCCCTCCCAAAGCCTGTTACAAATGTTGCGCCTGCACGCATGATGCTGCCCACCACAGAAACAGAGCTGCTGCTGTGGCTGGACACCAGAGACGGCCAAGGCAGCTGCAGGGGTACCCTCGGAGGGGCAGTGGGCATGGCCTGGCATGGCTCTGCCTACACAGCACATCCCATGGAGCATGAGTCGTGAAATCTCTACTGATGACAAGTAGGCAAAGCCCTGCTTTCACCTGGTGTTTTTAAGACAGAGGATAGATTTTTTCAGCTGGAGCACATCAGGCGCCCCAGCAAATCTGTGGGGATTTACACCAGCTGAGCATCTGGTCCAGGGCTCCCCTGCGCAGAGTGCCCCCAACCCCTTCCTTCCTTCTGGCACTGGTTCAGCACCATCGCAAAGGGAAGGGTGCCACCTACAGCACTGCACACAGCGCTTCCTCCAGCACCATGGCTTGCCTTGGACACCTCCCAGTGAAGAATTAATCAGGGCCAGCCACCTGGCCTAAAGGGAAGCTTGGTGATTCTTCCATGACAGAGGTGGACAACGTCCTCACGCTGGTTTTTTATTTTAAGAATGCAGAGGTAGTGGCTCTCAAATAGATTCCTCACCTTTACTTCCATGGTGTCTTACTGTTGCAGTGTGAGCATTTCCTGTTCTATTATACCTGCATGTCAGTACTATCAAAACCACTGTACTATCTTAAAAAAAATAAAATAGAAGTTATCTTAGAGTGTCAAACGTGCTTTACTTTAGACCTTCTTTAAAGAAGATTTGGTCCCTGCCCCTCACAGTGATGCCCTTAATTCCTTTTTCTCTCCTTTCCATGGGAAAGAACAATTCAAATAACATATTTTCAGTCTTGCATAAGCCACATCTTTTGGAGTTCCTCTGTGTGAGACATCCAACCTCTGGTAAGGTATTAGAAATGAGATGCCCCTTCCTGTTTTTAATCTTACTAATCCACTATTAATTCATACAGGAGATGCATAACCAATAGGTAGAGTCTGAAAACCAATTCTCACTTTTATGGAAGCATGCTGGCTCTATTTGTCAATGCTAATCTGAGATAAATGTCCCTGTGCAGAATACATGACACACACACTGTCCAGAAAGAAGACAAAGAAGCTGAATTAGTCTGACAGAACACACCTGCCACTGTTGATGAAACAGTCAGTAAATGAAGAGGCATCCATAGCCCCTGCAAGAACTAAAAGCCTAATCCTGTAAACCAGAATAACAGTTTAGCTAAATACGAGGATTAGGTTCTCCTCTTTTCTTCATGCTCTGGTTTTTATTATGCAAGAATCTTTCTAATTATTACAAATTTGCAATGAAAAGCAAGCTCCGGTCACAGTGCTAAGACTCTACAAAGTCAGGAAACAGGAAATATCAGAATTAATAACTGCTTCATTCACAACTGACTGAGTGTTCTCCTTGCTTGGGGTGACTTCAGGAATGACTCCAGTGAACCAAAGGCCACAACAGCACGCTTCACTGAAGCTTGATGTGGTCAGAAAGCATCTTGTCTAGCAAATTCTGGATACCATGAGGTGAAATCCACTGCCATTATGCCATTCGGTGCATCTCCATGTCTAGAGGCCTGTGCCTGGGGACAGGCTAGAAAGCAACCACAGGGGATAGCCACAGGCCACCACCACGCAGGATTGGTGTCAGCACTGTGTACAGCCAGTCTGGAGCAAAAAATCATTCAGCAAACAGGCCAGAGAAATGTCACAAGTCCACCCTTGCACTAATCCGGCCATTTTTGTTGCTCTGTGTCTCTGGTGCAGTTCAGCTACCAGAGGAATAGCAGCTGGGAAGCTCCTTTGCCAGCTTCCGTGTCTTCCATGTACCCACCACGCAAACACTGGGCTCCTTCACACACAGGGATGCATCTTTTTTTCCCCAGGCCTCACTCACATCTGCAGTTGCTGCAAGGGCCTCACTACTTATCAAATGTGGCACCGGGTCACGGGGAGCAGGAGAGAAGGACGCGCTGCTTTTGCCAGGATCTTGTGCCTGCACAGGATCACTGAGGACTTTACACTGTGGCTTACTGGCAGTGAGCCAGCTGGAAAGGGCCAGATGGGGAAGCAAGCCTGGCATCCTGATAGCAGAACCCCAGGGCAGAAATATGAAGGGAAAAAAACCAAATGTCCAGTATCAGAGCTCTGCTGTTCTGCCCCTCTCACACTGTCCTGAGACATTTGGCCTGTTAATACTCTTATTCCTATGGCTAAGAGCCATCAAAGACTTTGAAGTTCCACGGAAACCACTATGAGCCAATGAGTCTTCGGCATTCAGAAGGGCAAAATCCTACCACTGAAAGTGACATGGCTCAGAAAATCTTGGATACAGTCTGATCTATCTGAATTTATATGTATTTATATATAATATTTATTTTTATTTATAGCTATTTATATATAATTAAAGACTACTGGACAACAAAATGTGATAAGAACAGCAAGCAGCAGGAGAAACACCCCAACCAAACAAATAACAAAACCACAAACAGAAATGTCAATCACACCAAAAAGTGAGGGGAAGCGTCAAACAACAAAAACAGCGACCAGAGAGACCTGTGTACCTATGCATCACGTGCTTCCACATCTGTTGTGCATATCCTCCACAAATGTAGGTGTCTTCAGCAGCTGGCAGCACACTGGAGAGGAGAGGTGTAACACTCGATACCCGCTTTGCCAGCTGAGGTGTTTTTGGACAGACACACCAGATACAGATGTACCTGCGCATTTAGAACTCGCACACAGTGACTGCTTCCATGCCAGTGAGCCACAGCATTCACAAACAGCAAGTCATATGTGGAACTGGACATTCATGTTCAACTGGACATGTCAGACATCTCCAGCTTCATTGTCACTGCAGATGTTAGTATCTAACTGCATTTTTGTTCTGGTATTTGTTTATTTATCCTCTCAGGCTTAATTTATTCTGATTTAATTTTAATACAGATGCAGCAGACGCAGGATCCTGAGCTCCTAACTACACATGTCTGCCAGGCTTTACAACAACCAAAGACATGCCTAACCTGTGTTGTCTAAGATCTATTGCTTAGGGGGAAGAAAAAAAAAAAAGAAAGAAAGAAAAAAAAGAAAAAATATCCTAACTATGTTTAAACTTTTATCCTCCAGGCTCTTTGAGTTTCAAAATATCACCTGAAGTCTAAGGATAGCACAGGCTTGCCAGTTGGATGCAGCACGAAGAACGTAACTAATTCCTACCAATACTTTCCTAGTTTATTTCACAAGAAGCAAGCGCTTTCCAGAGTGCTGACCTCCTGCTGGAACCAAGAAGCTCAGCAACTTCAATGAGAACTGTTGCAACACAGCTTCATTTGTAGATGACTAGTAGATACAGGCTCTCAGGAGTGAAATCCCCTTTCACAACTTCTTTTTCAAGTGTGCTAGAAGGACGGTTTTGCTAATAGCAAGAGGGAAAAAAGTCTGTTCATTAAACTCCTGTTTTGCAGACCTAGTACTTGTACAGAGTCTTGTAAGCTTCCAAACCGTGTAACTTCGAATCGGTGTTCAGTTTTTCCTCAGGAATAAACACAAGAAATCCCCTTTCCCTTCCTGAAATGCAAACTCTGCCACAAACAGGCCACAGCATTCCTTCTCTAGCATTATTTCCCTATCTCCCTACAGCAGACAGAGACTAATCCTAAAGAATATGTCAGCAGAGGATTAATAAAAACATTTACTTTTCTAAGATACAACAATTAACAGATTTTCCAGGTGAAAACAGAAAATACGCCATGACTGAAAATTCCCAACAGTGACCAATGTCAACAAGTAAACTAATATTAGTTGTAAAGAAAGCCACAAATCACAACCAACTGCATCTCCTGAGTGAAGCCTGACTAAAGGGAAACACCTACAACATGAACCTGGATGCCTTTGCTAATGAGTAATGAGAGGTATTAAATTACAGGCTGCCACAGGCACTTCCCCTGAAAAAGCCCAGCTTTTAGGGAAGGTGGAGACAAGGTTACACAACAAGCAACTAACTATGGTGAAACCAACAGAACCCTCTCAGTAACTCAGGAACACTCCAAACTGATCCTGAAATATGCTCTGTATTTTCAGAACGACTTAGTGAGCCACAATTTGTAAAACTGTGACCATACTTAAGGAACAGTTAGACACTATTGACATCGGAGCCATTACCACTGTCTTCTCTTCTCATAGTACATTGCCCTCTTAGTGAGTTTCCATATTTCTCATTAACGTTTATTGTATTAAACCCTATGCCCACCCACAGGTGTGAGCACTGGATCCAATCTCTGTCTGGAATGCATTGTAGCTATCTGTACAGTCTGTTTCAGGCCCTTGCAGTCCTCAGACCACATCAGCTGGGAGTTACTTAGCCTACCAGTATCCCGGAAACAACAAAAAAGTTACCTTTAACTGAGGTTTCAAACTTCAGGAAAAGTTTCTTCTACCAAATATTGCAGTAATTTCTCATCAAGGGGAAAGGTGGGAGGGAGGGTGGTGGCTCCATGACTGTTTCTCAGTTACAGCAATTAAGGAAAAATAATTAATATTATAGTATAGATTATTTAGTCCAGCATAATGGAAGGCCTGGGGTAATCTGGCCTGAATTCCACAGAAACGTAAAATCTTTGAGCCAGTTGTGAACACCAATCGAATTTGGGCTAAGCACTCCAGATGTCATTAAATACAGAAATAAACTCTGCAGGTATCTATTGATTAACAACCGTGATGCATGGCAGATCATTTCTACTCTTGTGCTACTTCATTAGATATCCATTTTTATTCTTACAAAATAACCAATGTTGACTCATTTTTCAAAATTTCGTTATATACAGAACATTATTGCCAAGTGTGTCTGCAAAGAAATGGCCTAGATGTATCTGTCTACATCCTACCATAAATGTAACAGGGAAAAGGAGATCAAGCCACGTAAATGTTTCTACATTAATCTGTCCTATGTCATCATTTTCTTATTTTTCCCACAGTCCAATTTTTGAAATTCTATTTTTAGTCTATCAGAATTTGATCCTTTTCCATGGTCAGAAAGGAAAGGTTGGTCACAGTTGAGATTTGCTAATGTTTTCCTAATCACAGAATCTGTGGGGGAAGAAAAGTATGCAAATATATTTTATTACTCTGCATTCAATATCTAACTCCAAAGAGCGAAAGAGGAGAGAGTTCCCTCTTACACATGTATCTACAAATTAAAAAAGAGATCATGATATTTGAGCAATCTCCAGCTAAGCAACTTCCAATATGGTGCACCAGGTGACAGCTGACAAACTACACTTAAATTATTCCCAAGATACAAAGGTTATCCCTTTCTACAGAAAGCAACATTTACAGGATTTGCTAGAAGATCTCTGTGGACTGCTGAATTGGCAACCGTATCAATTGCATTTTCATTAAGCAAACATGGACTTACAGTAGCGTTTTTGGCAAAGCTGCATATCATGTTATATATCATTACAGAGTCTTTAAACCAACTGTTCGTTTCAGTCACTTACAATAAAGACAACCTCAAAATTTGTTTCTTGGCTTTGGGCATCTCCATGTGCCGTGATGAAGGAAACTTAGTGACCAAAACCACAGTGAACCATGCTGCCTCTTCACTCTGAATGTTGCATCCCAGGTGTGCAAGTACTTCCCAAACTTATCACAGCCTCCTTGTTCCAGGAATTACCAGGAAAGGTTAAAACCTCATAACTTTCTCTTTGCTTTATACTGCGGCAAGATCTGTACAGTCAGAAAAGCAAAACATCTGCCAAACAAATTCTTTCTTTTAGTCCCCACATGAACCCATTTCCTCAAGGAATTTTACTGTCAAGCACCCTCATATTTCCCACCCATGTTCTTCTAAGGATAAAGTGCTATCAGAATCAGGTCTCCAGCAAATCCAACACAGACTTAAAACTCACTGGTGATGAAATGAAACATGTCCCAGTCTGCACTGATTTTATTGTAATCTATACACTAAATAATGCTGAGAAGGACAGTAGATAATAAGATGCATTCCAAAAGGCCAGGCTAACTGATGCTTAACAGCAGCTGAACAATACAGCCTAGACACTTAAACTCACCTCTACTAGTACGTCAAACTTTCTTGATTACGTTTGATTCCTTGCCCTTGAAGAACAGGAAAACAAACCATTTACCAGTCTAGACACTGAAACTGAGACTCCAGAGATGACAGCAGCATTTCACAACCCTCAAGCCCATCTCCTAATAAACTATAAACATTGTGCTATGAAATCTAGTGCATTACTCTTGAATTTAAACACAAATATTTATTTTGTCACAATGTCTTTTCGCTAGTTATTCAACAGGGAGAGGGGGTGATGGTGTGCTTTTCAAAACGCTCCACCAAAGAAAATTCCAGCATCTGCTAAAATAACAGACCCCTAGTTTACAACTAAATTTCTCCAAAGCTTCTGTTTTACTTAAACATTTTGTCCTTCTTCATCACTCAAACTGACAAATTATTCTGAAATGATGGTTGGCAAGTAAATAAACTTCCCATTATTATATATCATAAACCACAATTAACTCAATAAAAGTAATCAATTTACCCTAGTGAGCAGAGCAGTGCTTTTATGGAGTCTGCTTGCTCTGAAGACCACAATACACACCTTCACCACCTGAGCATAGACAAAGCCCATTCAATCTGGATACTGGAGTGGAAAAAGCACCATTTTCTCCTATGATTTCAAGTTAAAGAAAAAGGGGCAGAAAGGGACAGAGTTTGATGTCTTAGCTAAAAAAAGGCAAAAAAAGCCAAATTCACTAAATTTTAGCCCAGTAAAAAACCAAACAGAATTGAAACTGGTAAAAGCATAAAAGAAACTAACTGTATGTAAACAAGTTTCATTGTGATACAAAATATTTACTGGTCATGAACATATTTGTAAGTTACACATTTATGCTGCGTTATCATCTAAATTACACTGTTAAACTACTAAACCTCTTTCTTATTCTGATAAGAGAACCCCTTCCTTATTCCAATACAAGGTAAGTGTTCAAAAACACACAGAGAGGAAGACGTTTGAGCTGACGAGCACACCAAAGGAAGTGCAGATAGGTATCAGACAAACCATGTAAGTGACTTAAAACAGGAAGATGGAATAAGTGTAGTGCTAAATTGTGAAGGGCCTTGAGTCCCAGCCTGTTCCTTCTTCATTTGAAGGTAGAATGGCTGGTATAAATCAAAGTGATGTAAATTTGTGAATTTAAACAGGATTTAAATGATCAAGCAGGAAACCCTGATATGAATAAATCAGATTGGAGGCATTTTTGGTTTCTCCAAGGAAGGGTCAATTCTTATTGGCTGGTACATATTAAAATGCGTTACTTGGCAACTCCATATGCCCTTTGCGTGAACACACAAACCACGCTGCATTAACACAGCAAAATACTGGGGTTTAATTAATTCTAAAAATACCTTCAGTGCACCTGTGATGTAAGAATGAAAGTTTATGAAATTGGGTTTTCTTTGTATTTAAAAATATCCAAAGATTAGTAGATACTTTGGCTTTTCACCTTATGGGAAGCAGAAATCTCCTCTGGCTGTCTGCTTTTCAGCCTTACATGAACTACTTGAATCAAGTAAACTGAGGAAGACACGATGTCAGTGTGTCAGCACAGAAGGCTTCTATTATCTTGTTCAGAATTTTAGGACCCCCTTGTTCCAGAATACTTCCTAAACGTCAACCTTTGCTGGTTCAATTCCCTTTGAAACTTCAGTATAAATAGGGTGTTCAGTTGTCTTTTTTTTTAATGGTGGTATTATCCTAACAGGGGACACAAATTTAGGCATAAGCTATCCTATTTTCACATCTGATTTGTGTTTTGAAAATTAATTTGAAGTCTACCAATAAAGCTCATAAATCTGAATTATTAAAAACTGGGTAAACTTCTGTGTTTCAGGTGAGTGTTTTTTACCTACTCGCATTTGGAGGGGAGTCTGTGCATGTGTTAAAAAAAAAGAAAAAAAATAAAATAAAAAAAATCAAATCACACTTCAAACTAGGGCCTGAGCAGAGAAATGGAAATTAACACCTCTGACATATGACTTGTGAAAGAATAACTGCAGCTGACATATGAATAAAAAAGTCATCTTTATCCATCAGTTCAATCTGGTCAATTTTGAATTATCTTTTTGGAACACAGACTGCAAGTAGCCAGAGGAACAACAGCATAAGGTTGGACGGGGCTTTGAGCAACTTGGTCCAGCGGCAGGTTTCCCTGTCCATGGCAGAGGGGCTGGAAACAGATGATCTTTAAAGCCCCTTTCAAACCATTTGATAGCCTCCACAGAAACTGGGACAGGAAGAGTGCTTTATGGACCTGAGGGAAAAGAGCAACAGGATAAGATATTCTAAATCTCTAGATCTTGTTTCACAATTTCTTGTCTTACTATTCTAATTCCTTCTAAGTAGGAGATTTACATGAAAATCCAGACAGAAATTGCATGCGAGGGGTAGTGATGCTGCTATTAGTGTTTCTTCACTGTGACAGGGACTGTGCTGTGGGAAATGTGAAAGAAACCTTTCAGACTGCTCTGTACTGATCAACAGATATGGCTTAATTTTAGGCTCCCTGGACCCTTCTTCACTTTGCAAAGAACAGCATCGCTCACTCTTGCAGGACAAAAAGGCAGCAGATTTTTCCTTTACCTAGTGTAATCTATTTTAGTAAGTATGATAGCGTTTCTTCAGAGAAAGACACCAAATAATTGCTACTGTTATCAGCATAATCCACTTTGGGTTTATTCCTGATGTCTTATTGAATTCTTCACTTGCTGCCTCTGTCAACTCTCTGGGGCAGAAGCTGAGTGAACAGGGTATAGTATGGGGTGGTCAGTAATACACGCATATAAAAGTGCTCAAAGGCTACAATGAATCTGCAAGCCTTTTTCACACACCAGTCCATGCCAAAATAGGAAAAACTATAGAAACAGTATGTTTGTTTTAAAGCTATTGTCAAATCTTTCTCCCACTGCACCAAGTGAGCAAGAGAGACTGCACAAAGCCCACTGGAAGAAATGACCACAGAAAATTATGAAATTAAAAAATAGAATGAAAATCAGAATGTGCAAAGGGGAATATGAGAGGGACATAGATTTTGTATAATATCTTTTTGAAAGCATTTGCTCCTCTACCATAAAACCACACAACAGCTGAATTTTAGACCCAGAAGGAAATACTAGTACTGTGGCCAATGCTTTGATTTAACAAATTACATTTTAACACCTGGAGCAGATCTCAGTTGGATGGTCACCAACAGCATGTATAAGTTTACAAAATGATAATTTAAAAAAGGGAGAACACTCAACAATTAACGCCAAGTCAAAAAACTTACGCATTGCCAACCATCTTTAGAATGCTCTACAGAAACACATTTTTAAAGACAAGGCAGTTCCAATTAAAACCATCGCACTCTTAGCACAAGGTAAAGTCAGAAGATGCCTGGGGCTGAGTGCCTGCAGGCTTTGTGGGGCTGTTTGGAGCTCCACTCCACACACTGCTGTGGGACAGAGCCTCTGTTCCCCCACACTACACTGGGCAGCAGCTGGACTCCCCTTGCCGTGGTTTCCCTCACACAACTGCATCAGTGGCAGTGACTGGGCATAAGGAGAAGAAGACCAGGCTAAAATTGAGTAGACCTGACCAGTGGCCACCAGAACAGGCATTTCCATGGCTATGAACACTCCTCCAGCTTCATGAGACTCCCTGCCAGAACGACCTCTTGGCCATTCTTCATTTCCTTCAGCTTTAGGAAAAGTTCCTACCCTTTCTCTTGTCCAACTCAATTTCCAGCAGTGAGAAGCAATTAAATAAATATCCAAGCTATAGAACAAAAAAGGGGTGATACAAAACCTTCCTTCAAATTAAAATTACTTCCCTTAACACAAGCCCCATCTCTTGCTTGTGCCGCTGGCCAGCACATCACACAATGACTAACAGAGAGTGCACATCTCCTCTCTCCTAAGCCTCCTCGTAGCCAGAGCCCTGACAGCTGGCTATTTTTGTCCCAGGGATAGCGTGTGAGCTCAGAGCTTATTACCCGGGGTTTCCCCCTGCACACAGGAGTAATGCCAGGGATTTTTTTTTTTTTTTAATTGTGGCAATGGGCTCCAAATATTGCACAGCTTATAATATCTTACACTTTGTGAGAGATTTAGGCACATTTACGTACTTCCCTTAACTTGTATCTTAAGAATAGACTCTATTTCAGCATTTATAATAATTTTGCTTAATTCTTTACGGTACCCAATGTACTTGCTTATATGAACGTATTAAACCAGTGTTTTTGGATATTAAATATGGAAGAAAGCAACTTTTTGATGCTCGTTTGTCCTCCAGGGAAAAAAAAAACACACACACAAAAAAACCCCACCAAAAAACCCAAAAAAATCCAACAACAAAACAAACCAAAACCCTGAAATCACACAACTAAGTGGATCAACTTAGAGCTTAGCACATAATGATCAGGGACCAGGGGGATTCTGCCTCTCCACAATACCTTTCTCCAGCTTGACCAGCAAACCAGGGCACTCAGATGGATCCAACAGGACGACAGGGAACAACAAGCCAGCAGCATGGCCTTATTCCTTTTTACCTCATGCTGCTGGTGGCATGAAGAGGCAGAAGAATGCCCTTTTCCCAGTGCTTCCTCATTTGCTGGACTAACGCAGCAGGTGTTACTACTCCAAACATACGGAGCCAGCATCACCTTGAGAGCAGGCACTGAAAAGAAAATGCTGCTACTTTCGCTTGTCAGGGTCTCTGGGCTGCATGGAATTAGCCCTTCCAAGTCAGTGGCTATTTGCTACTAAAATTCAAGATGCATATTTTTGTGGTTGTCCACAAGAAAACCTGCAGCCTTCATTACTGTGTGGGTCAGAATATATTTCTTCTGACATCGCACCAAATGAAAATAGCTTCATATACCACTGCTGGGAAAGATATTGCCACTTCTCCATTCCCACACATTCTGCTCAATGAGATGTCTAGATTACAATCTAATTTTCAGAAAAGCAATGGTCTATACCTGACAGAAGTTTCACCCAGAAAGAATAAAGGTAACACTAAACAAAATTTTAAATATGGCCTAATTCTGAAACTTCTTCCCCTGTATGTGACTGAGCCATTATTGAGATAATTCCATAACAGCAGGTATAGAACTGAAGCAGCCAGTAAAACCCTGCTGCAGAAACAGAGAGAGTTTTGTTGCGGGTTTTTACCCACACACACTTCCCTTGGAGGAATTAAACTAACTTAGCAGTGCCAGGATGAAATGCCTTTGTAGAAAAATGATTTTGGAGGAAATGAAGACTTTTTCCAATCACATAATTTTCTTGAAGTGTCAGAGCCCTCCAATTCTTCAAACTTCCACCTTACAAACGGAAATTAAAAGTATGGTCCCAGTTGTCAAAACACACATTCACCATAAATAAATCCATTACTCATTGCAAGGTTGTCTCTGTAAGAATTATACTGTCTTATGAGCAATTTCAGCATGAGGCTACTGAACTGCAAAGGGTAGCTGTATGGATCTTCCCTGCTACTTAAAAAACTAATGCAACATCCTTGCTACAACAAATTATATCCTCAGAGCAACGTGACATATTTGTTATTGCAGAGAACTTGTGAAAGTATGTTTTCTTAATGAAAACTGAACCATGAGTGGACATCATCTATGCTGAACAAAACCAATCATACAGTGACTGCACTTAAATATACACACACATATATATGAAATGTAGTAAGGTTTACTCTGAGGAATTAGAAATACGGTATTTATGTGCTTTTTACAGCGATTATACCATTCAGACAAATAACTGTGACAAACACCGAGAATTATGAAGATTTATGTCTCTTCCCTTTGAAGAACTAACACAAGGCCTTGCCACTGAAAAAAAAAAAAAAAAAAAGGTCTGTTTTGCACTCATAAACCCTTTATCTTCTTCCTTTTAGAGCCCAGGCAACACACATCAACCATCATTTGAAAGTAGTATCTCTTAAACTTGTAAAAATATCTTGCATTTGCCATGTGGCTCTTAATGTCTGTATTAGTTTTCAACAGGTTATAACTAGTAGATCCTTGGCTTTCAGGGATGAGTGGTGGTGGTGGAGGGGGGGCTGTTTCTGGCAGAGATGCAGAGAACTTCCAAAAATTTCTCATACACAAATTGTTTTTCTTAACTGTGAGAAGTGACAGCTCTGGATTTCTAAATTCTAGAGTTTAGAAAAAAACCCTATATATAGGGAGTATTGGAAAACAGGGCCAGGAAGTGCTGACATGTGACAGAAAAAAAGTTATTAATAAAATCACCTATATGAGTGGCTCAAATGTAAGCAATGAGTTGGGAATTTCTGGAGTTTCTTTTTTTTTCCCCTATGCAGTTTGCCAAAACTCAGTTAATTACTAGTATTAGTATAGTTCTTTATGGAAGTATTAGGTTCTGCCTGTCAGCAGTAACTTTCTAAGATATACTCCCAAATTTAATCTAAATATCACCAATAAGGTTCAGCTTCTGTCTCCACAGATATCTTTCACTTTGTTTCTTTTCTTGCATATTCTGTGTCTCAAACATGAACTCAATGAAGTTAAATGAGCCTTTAATACCTCATTATACAAACAGTCTCTTCACAGCATAACAAAGAATAAGAGAGTGATGTATACTGATATTTACAGAACAACAAAAGGAACAGAAGCAACACAAAAATACAGTTGTGAATAACATGTGAGGGAAATAAGCACACTATTACTTAACATTATGAAAATACATGAGACCTTCAATTCAGTTCTAGATCGTAGGAGAAAGGGTCTCTTTCATGAGGCTGTCTACATACTAGGTGTGAAACTGGTTGGATTTTCCTGTGCTCTCACGACACTAATTGTCTGTATCAGTCTCTGTCTTTACCTCAAGGCCAAACTTCTTGTGATGAAGGCGAGTCAAACTACCTAAACTGAGTACAGCTACTTCTTGGACAGGTAAAACATTGTGCTTGAAAATACATAGTCAGCTACACATGTCCTCCTGCCAATCCCCCCAGATCAGAGGGCTACTCTGTGACATAAAGACCCTTACTGAAATGTCAGTATTATGAATGATTACTAATTGAGGAATGCTGTCATCTCAGTGTTATGACTGAAACATGAAATAATGCAGATAAAACTTAGTTCTGTCAACCTTGCAGTCAATGTAAGCCTGCAAAAGGCACACTTCTGGATCACACCAATCCTACTACAAAGCACTCTGAAGAGTTTTTAAGACATTCTTATAGAAAAACTAATTTTTTTTTTTTTTGCCTGAGACAGTAATGGCCCAAGTAGGTCTGATGAAACTCTGCATTAATATTCAACTCACCTGTTCCAGAGTATGCAAATCACCCCAACAACCTGAAGTGCCAACTACCCACTTCATACGCTAAGGCTCAGATAGGACTGCTTGGCCAACAAGAGGACACAACTATGGCTTATTGCACTATCCAATCTGTAAATCTTCCAAAAACCCTGGCTCTTTGGTGGTGCAGTTTGAACTCAAGGGCTTATTCCCTCCCTTCCAAAAATATGAGACACTACCACCCAAGGGAAAGGAAATCTCACAGAGCTGTTTAGTAACACAGGACCTGCAGTGCAATCCTCAGCATTTCTCTCTCTACCCATCAGAAAACAGGAATGCAGCCAGCCACTAAACCACTGTGCCTAAACCACCTAAAATATTTCCTACTTGTTCCACTGGTTAGAGAAATGTGCACTGCCTTCTACCTGCCACAGCAATGACTTTTTGTGAACAGATTTGTATTAGCAATGAATTTGTACATGGTGGGCAGGAAAAAGTATTGAAATGTATCTTGTTTTAGCAAAAGAAAACTAATCCATCAGGAGAAAAAATCCCACGGCGCTTACTTAACCAAATTTAGAAACCTGTAAATAGGATTTGGACATAAAAGACTTACAATACACACATGTGTCCATTACTAACTAATGTGTGAGAGTGTCACCTGGACAACAGTTTTCACATGAACTGCTGCAAGGAATATGCAACAGGTAAATAAGAAAAGCAAGTCTGCTGTCCAGGAGCTCACATTTGCTGAATGATTGCCATATATATTCATTATCTGTGTCACTAGCAAGCGTTCAGAATTCCTCAAATCTGAACAAAATATACAAACAAAGGTCACCACCTAGCTTAATAATAGTGCAGAAAATCAGCTGGCATAACACACTGTAATGCTTTGATGGACATAAGGTCTGGAAACCAAAACTCTAAACCAACCCATTTGCCTGACATTTGCAGCTAACCAGGAGCATGGGCCTGTTAAACACCCTAGCACCAAGCTCTGGATGCCCAAGGTGGCAAAAGCTGAGTAGTCTCACTGACTAGCTGAGGACAGCACTTTGTGAAGCCCAAGTTCATTGCCAGAGGCAGAGTTCTACTCTCCGGCCTGATTCAACAAATCTGGCACCCTCTTATGTATTTCTGTCCTTCCATTACAGCTGGTATCTGCTTTGCTCTACTCTGTCTACCCCAGGCTGGTTTCATCCACCTCCTGACCACTTTCTTCTTGCCCTTCCATCTGCTTCCTCAGACCTCTGCATTTCTGACGCAGCACCATCTTGTTTCTCCTTCTAAACCACAAAACCAGCCAACCAAAAGACCTCCAAAAATACTAAAAAGCAACTCACCCCAAAAACCCCCCAACTAATCAAACCAAGGGCAAAAGGCAAGAAAAATATCCAACCCAAACTGAATTCTTGCAAAAAAATCTGTCAAGATGTATTATGAAGTTAGTATGGATCTTGTCTAGTAAAAAAAAAAAATATGTTTGCTATTGCATTGATAGAAGTTTTATACAATTGTAGGCATTTAGTTTCCTCCCTTCATAACAGGAAAGATATCTGATCCTCAGCTTAAATACTGAATATTAAAAAATATAAAAACTATATATTTGTAAACAAAAAGCATCTCTGAATTACACAGAGTATTTTATGAGTCTGTTTATGCTACATTCCTTACAGAGCCCTATGTATAGGACTCATTGCTTTTCACTTACTGGCCTTGGTTATCAGTTATATTCCTGTATTTGCAAATGTCTGAGTTAATAAATGAAGAGCTCAGTAAAGCTTCTCTTACCTTACCAAAAAAAAAAAAAAAAGTTGTATTGTAAAAGTGGGGAAGAAGTATGAGGTGAAGTGCTTTGGTTAGAATTTGTTACTAATCCTACTGTTATTTGAGACAACGAGTACAATTTGCTCCTGGCATTACATTCATGGACAACTAACCAGTCCAAATCTGATAAACTTTTTATGTGACTTTATGAGAAATGTTCACCCTGTGTTCACATCTGCAAGAGATAAGTCACAGATTTGGGAAGTAAATAATTTTTAAACCAGAAACAATGTCTTCTCCACTAGTGAAACCTGACATATGGAACTCACTGCATTAGAAATACCAATATTGCTAATAGTGTTATCTCCTTGTTGTGCTAACAGGTTGGATTCTAACAAGTGAGATAATTTTGTAATAAAACATCTGAGAAAGGAGAAAAAACACATCTAAAAAATTCCCAAACAAAAGAAAAACCAAAACAACAACAAAAAAACCCCAAATGAACAAACAAGAAAATCCCACTGACCCTCCCCATTCTAACATATTTTAAAAATAATTAAATCACCTATGCTAGTCAGTATTCAAAGAAAAATTTATTACCTTACATAATCTTTACTAATTCTCGTATTACAAAGCAAAGTTGGCAGAAACTGCTCCATCTATGAATTTTTTCCCCTGAGTTATTTGAATAACAATTATCACCGTATTGCCCAGATATGGATTCAGAGAGAAGGAAAATAAAACTACGTGTGAGTGTCTGTCTTGGACACAGCCCCTCATTTTAGTGTTACCTCAAGTCCCGTATTACAATTCAGGAATGGTGATGACTATTTACATGGGCCTCTCCTAATTATTTAACCTGATTTAGAGTTCTACGTGGAATTAAAATGAGCATAAACACATTGAGTAGCCTGAAAAAGAGAAATGCTATTACCATACTGTAAAGATCAAGCAAAACCACATTCTCTCTTCTTTTATCACGAGAGACACTAAAAAGTTTATCAATTTTCAGAAGAAAATTAGAAAACAAAAGAAACATTTTTTGGGTTTTTTTTTCCCCCCTCACAGGAAGGACAGAGGTCATCTACCTGGTACAAGTCCACACTGTGGCCAGCATGATGTCTTCTTTGGACTGTGTTGGCGTGAAAAGATATTCTCCTCAGCACTCTTCACACTTTGGATCATCACCTCACCCTGAAGAGTAACTATATCACTGCTCCTGAAGAAGAGTGATCACTATTCACTTGCAGTAATGCTCTGTCTGGTGTTCCATAAACTGCATAAGCATTTCACTCCCAAATTCACTACAGCAACCCACCACAACTACCAGGCTTTCAACTGGCAGCTGAGCAGAGAACCACCAGAGGACAAGGGCATAGGGGAGGGCAGAGCTTCTTTCATAACTTTGCTGATATAGAATCATTTAGGTAGAAAAGACCTTTAGGGTCATCAAATCCAAAAGTTGACCCAGAACTGCCAAATCTAAACCATGTCCTCAAGTACCACATCTCCACGTCTTTAAATTCCTGAAGGGAATGGTGACTCCAGCACTTCCCTGGGCAGCGTGATCCAATACGTGACCACAAAGAAACTTTTCCTAATATCCAGAGCTGGTTTGCCCATAGAAATGGACAGCTGTATTGACATGCATAAATCCTGTGAGTAAAACTGCTGTCTTTGCAGAGCTGTAAAGGACAGCACGTGCAAAATTCCAGGAGATATTTTGAGTCGTTGATCACCTTGACTATAAGAGCTACTGCAGTTTAAAGCAAACTACATGGGACCTTCTGTCTCTCCTTTCCTCTAGCCTCTCTCCCCCAGCACCACACCATATACCTTCACCTTACACCAAGAAATAAACAGTTTTCCTCCTGGACAGCTAATTTTCTTCCTATGTTAGTACCATGGACAGATTCATAGGCACGAGTGTATGTCTAGGACTGCAGCACGGAGACCACCCCATCTAATGGCAACAAACCCTTAACTTGCCTCAGCTGCCTCATCTGATTAACCCTAAGGCAGTAACAGGTGAAGAGACCATAAAGTAGTTAACTAGTAGGTTTTACAGAGACAGCAATGTTTTTCAGAACCTGCATAATAAAGTGTATGCAGTGTGCCCTGAAAATGCAGATATTTTGTTCGGATAAACTTAAAAGAGTGGTAAACATAGTGTCATCTTACCAATAGCTTTGAACAGCATGAAATAAGTAAAAAGGGAGTATGAGACAAAGTCACCATTCTTGAGGTATCACTTTTTCAAGATGCTTTCTATTCCGACTGAAAATTAAAATCACAAATTACTGTGTTTCTTGTATTCAAATATCTATAGCAACTATAAAGACGTAGTGCATGCTAACTTCTCAGAACCCCTCTCTGCCTGTAACTAGACTGCCATACACTTCACCACAGTGAAAGGTGAGGAAGAGGTGAAACTTTCAATGCCACTAGTCAAAATTAATTTTGTTTTTTTTTCTGTTCTTTGTGCACAATTATCCCTTCTCATTGCTGGCATTTTCCACAACCAAAATGTTACTGAGAAGGGCAGCAAACCTTAGTGTGACCATAAAGTTGTTTGGTTTGTTTTGTTGTAAATGAAATGGAGGAGAGAAAATAAATGGGGGCAGGTTAATTGTTTTTCATGATGTAGATTATATATTAAAATGTGTTAGAAAAAATAAGCCCCAGCCAAATCCCATGGGGTGAAAAAAAAAAAGTAAAACCAAATTCTCTCAGGGGAATTTTCAAAACTGCAGCAATCCAGCCTTTAAATCTTTCAGTCTGCAAGCTACCTAGCACAAATTAGAAGAAAAGAAAAAAAAAAAAAAAGCTAGCACTGCAACCTCAGCGTGGTATCTCTGCTTTTACTAGAATGCAAAGTGCAGCCCAGAGATGTGCAGTAATAGAAGGACCCACGGATTTTTTTGAACCATTACTTCATGGATTACATGCCAGAACGCCTCAGCCAGTTTGGAGCTCAAACAATGTGGCCACCATTCAGCTACAGAAGCTTGCAGTCTTCTGCAAGAGTCCACTAAAGCCTTCAAAGCTCCATGACCTGCTTCGGTGACAACTAAAAACATGTGTACCGAACAGCAATACTGCTTACCAAAAACATCATTAAAAATCCGTTATTTAATGTCAAATAGAAGTTTTCCTTATGCTGCCTCAGTTACGCACTGGAATGCAATCCAGAGAAATCAGAACAACAGCTTCAGAGACAAAAAGGAACAGCGGCAAAGATCACAGCTGAAACGCAAGAATCCTTTTAGCAGTCTAAAGGCAACTGGTGCCAGCTAAGGCAACCGTATTTAAAGTCATTTTTGCAAATGCTAGAGTCTGAAACGCAATATTCTGCATAAACAGAAGTGGTAGGAAGTGCAAGAGTTTCTCTTTTGGCAACAGTGCTGGTCTATTCTCCTCAATGTAAGGAATTATCTTAAATTATTAAAAAACTCCCATACTTTCCAGAACTCTTCTAAGATCTCATTTGCCATGGACACCTCCCTTCCTCCTGTAGGTTAAACACAATGCAGAAGTGTCAAAACATCACGGAAGATTAGATATGAGCTAAAGGAAAGAGAAAGAGGAGGAAAATATAGAAAATGGGTGCGTATCAGTGGTTCTCAAACTCATTGGACTATTACATCCCCTTTCACCATCCAAACTGATCATGAATTCTTTCACTTTGTCTTAGAAAGCAGTTTAAAAACCAGTGTATAAGTACATGTACTGGTTTATACAAACACACATACATAGGCATATTGGCTTCTTGTTGTGATGCTGCCCAGGGTCAGAGTAAGGTTAAGGACCAATTCCTTGCTCTTTTCCCAGGTACACAATATCCAAGAACTTTCTGAATTGGCCTGAAATTTTCACAAGCATCATGAAGATGATGCAGAAAAGCTACACCTTCACTACAGCACTGAACAGACTGAACAACTGTTCCTCTGAATCTGAGGACCAGAGGAAAATGAAGTTGAACTGTTTTATTAAACCTGAAATGCCCCTGTATGGCACACAGTGAAAGTAATGTAGGGAGGAGACTGAAGTGTGAAGAAGGGAGAAGGGGAAGAGGGACAGCCCAGCAGCCCCACCTTTCATCAATGAAAAAACTCCACCAGGCTTCAGCTGATGAGAGCTGAGAACTTACAGAACATTATAGAGCCCTATATGAAAACCCCACAGAAAGTGATAAAAAGCAAGAAAAGGAAAAAAAAAATCTCTGAGCTTGTGATCTTTCTGTTTATTAGCTTAGCTATTCTGAAAATCATAAATTCAAACCTCCTTCCTACTCTGTGTATGTTGTGGTTGTGCAGAACTGACAGCAAGCAAACAGCAATAGATCATCTGTGCCACCAACAGCACAGCAGCACTAGATTCAGCAGCTTCACAAACATGCAAAGTTCCTGTGGGTGGACACACTTCTCTCTTCTCTCAGGTCAGCTGAAGACTAAAGTGTTCTTATCTCCTCACCAATTTTAACGGTATGTGGTGGCAAACAAAATCAATATGAAAGAGGGAAGTCTTGAAAGAAGGCAGTTCATCCCCTTCCTGTAAGCACAGAATTTCAGCAGCTGCAATCCTAATAACTACTGCAAGTTTAAAAAGACATTTTCTCTTTATCCCAATGAAACTGGGTTTCAAGTATTCAAAAAGCAAATAGGAGCCCTTGGTGGTGACTTTTGAGCTACAAACATTGTGAAAATAAAGTGTGTGAGGGGGAAGCAAAAGAGCAATCAAAGTTACATGATTTTGTGATTCAACAGCTCAGACAAACTAGGAAAATAAATATTTCAAACTCTTAAGGCTCCCAAATTCCCACCGAATGTACAAGTATGTTGCTTATCTGAACAGCCTGTGAGATTCTAGACTGGAAAACTGATTACAGGTCCTTAATTTCAGTCAGACATTGTACCTCACATTTCAATTTACAAAACAACACACTTGAAGGATTCCAGTCAGCAGTTACTGGCTGTCAGACCTGTCCTTAAACCTCTGCGAATCCAAGCACATCTCACATGAATTATACATATGCAACCAAATGTCATATACACGCAAGTGTTTAAGTCAAAATGAACTCTGTATCCTTTGCTACACACAGCCTTCCCTGTTTCAGCGTTTGTGCTCGGCAACAGAATCATGTACACCAGGTGTAACTTAGCTGAGGTTCAGTGTAGGCTACCAGGTGAGCATGTTTGAACTAATAGGTCCCAGATGTTTATCCTGGGATACGGGTGAAGTTTCACAAGAGGATTAAGATGTTGTAAGAGTGTGCTGCCCACGGGAGGGACAGTCAAACAAATGATGGATCTGATCCAGCTAAAAACTAACCCAGAAGAAAAGGAAGGAGTGTGTCTGCCCTTCCTACCTGCTTGGAGAACCAGCTGACAGTGGGGGTACATGAGCAAGGGCCACCCTTAGCAAAGGCAGGCAGAAAATCTGGCCCCTGACAGGAACATGAAAAACAAGACTTCCTCAGTGGTGCAGCTCAGGTTTACACCAGCTGGAGCCACTTGTGAAGCCTGAAGCTTTAGGTCAAGTTGCTGTAAATGGAGGTTAATCTAAATGCAACCAATTGTCCTAACACAATCACATATTAATATTTTTGGCTCTGCATTAGCAAAATGATTTTGGGATGTGTTACAGCCAAAGTTGTTCTTCCTGAACTTTGACACTGCCTAGAACTTCACTGCAGGGAAGCAAATAGATGCTAGATGCTATTTGGCCAATGTGAACCTTCGATTTCACTGTGACTGGCTACCCTATGTCAAAATACAACTTGCCCTGCTCCAGCTAAGGTTCATAATAACCCAACCCACTATCTTTTAAAGGGACACACTTTCTATCAGAGCATATAAAGGTCATCAGAGGCTAGCAGTGCTTGAAGTGAAGACTCTCTTCATTCCTTTCAGTTTGCTAAACTGAAACCTATTGTGCTGACTAGCTGCAAAAGGAGGTCAGCACAAAAACTCCCTGTCCTAAAGGACAGTAATCACACAGCAGCATCAAGCGTGAGTTGGTATGAAAAGGAGAAGAAAAATGGGAGAGGCTGTGGAGTAAGAAAGACATAGAGATCCACCCATATAGGAAGAGGAAAATAAAAAGGGTTACACAATGACTCCTTCTATGATGCTTATGAAAGAGAAGGAGCATTGCTGGCCTGGGATTTAATTCTACTGGGTATCATCCCAGTTTTGCATTTACTACTGACTTTACCTCAGTGTGAGCAAGATCAGACATAGCTTATTAACTAAAGAGATGCTTAATCCCACTTACTCATCAGTCGTGAGTAAGGGCTACAGTATTTGACCTCCCGTGGAAAATAAAACATCTACAAAATCACCTTTATTTTTCATTTTTGCAATGCCAGAGGAAGAAACTATATACACTATAGTGTAACTGATGAACTCCTAAGCACCTATAAAGTAAGTTAAATAGCAATATTACACAAGAAAGAACACAATAAATGTGCACAGGTTTATGAACATACACACAAGTACATATTAAATACAGCAGGTATAAACTTCAAAAAACTACTCACAAGCCTGTCAGCATTCTTCAGCGCTCAGTTTCATTACAGACATTATCCATGAATCACTAAGACAAATGGAGATGATACACTTTTCACTCCGGACACCTTTTTCGGCAAAAAGGAGGGACTGAGGGGGAGGGAGGAACTGCTTTTCTGTGGTGGAATATTTGCCAACAAGGAAGACATATAACCAGATTTCTATAATTCTGGATATGTCCTTCTGCTCTTGCACAGAGAAAGCCGAAAGGAGTGGCCTGCCCATCTCCCTTCCCTCAGGTAGAAGGGCAATGTGATCATTAACTTCCAGGAGGCAGTGCATTGCATTAGCCAGAATGAGTAAAGAGCAGTACTGAAAATACTGTATTTTCCTGCCATGTTTTCTGTAACTTTAAACTAATTCTGAACTGGCATAGTATGCTTTGGCAGGGGAGCAGAAAAGATGACCTAATAGGTCATTTGACCTCTGTCACTAATTTCTCTGATCTAAATAACATTTTATGTTTACAGTGTTTTAAAACTCAATTTCCTGAGGACTGGTTTTAGGTTTAGAAATGGTCACCATGACAGTATCTATCAGACACATAATGATGCTAAACAAAGCCTTGAAGAGCCTTAAAACAGGAAGAAGGAGCTCCAGTCCCTTTATACTTCATAAGAAAGCTCAAGTGCAAACAAATGTGCATTAGAAGGTCAATGTGGTAATTACATGTGTAGTGTTTCACTGGACAAAAAATGCACAGTAGAAACAACAATCACAGGGGTAAGAAACAGAGGTGATATAACTTGCAATATTTATTATCCATTTCGCTACTATATACTAAATATACATTATTTATTATTTATTCTAAATATAACGTATGTGTCTACACACAGAATCTTTGAACTCCACACAATAGCATGGATACAGAATCAGAAGACTCTTGCACTGAAAGGAGGAAACAAGAAAGCAGATTAGCTCACAAAGAACCAAAGAACTGAAATGACGTGTTCATATTTCCTGGAACCAGACTGAAGATGAGCAGCAGAGTTTTGGAGGGACTGCAAATGTTCCCAGTACTTCCTTTGAAAACCAGGCTGCTACAGCATTTTAATAATTCAACTCAGAAGCACAGAAAACAACTTTGTTTTTTGCCAGGTTGATCTGGGGTAGAGGGAAAGGTCCTTGCAGACATTTATAAACAACTTTAATTCTTGTGCGTGCCCCAGTCAATGCATGGGAGCAAACTAGTTCTGCAACCCACTGTTCTCCTTGGCTAGAAGAGGTTGAAATAGTTATAAATTTAGATATTTAAAAATTCAGCAAGTGAAAACTTGGTCTATAACAAGACACAAATTCAGAGTAGAACAGCAATTCATGAAATACAGCCAAGCCTATGCTCTACACCCCATTTTGAAAAAAGAGACTCCCATTGATAACTGCCTGTTAGTTGACACAGAGTCCTAAACAGTGGAAACTGCACAATCCCTTTCATGAACTCAGGGAGTGAGGGTGCAAACTGAGGGGGTGGCAACAAGAAGCATTGTACAAACTGGATCGGTTGTACTCCATTCAGTGAAGAAAATCAGAGGGCATGCCTTTAAATAATCAGCTTCTGAAGACTTCTTTTTTTTTTTTTTACCCAGCTTGCTGAAGGGAACTCAGCACATATGTCAGCACCAGCTTCTGGGAGGGTTTGCTGGGTGGATCCAGCACACATCTACCCTACCTTCTCAGCGTCTCTCAGTTTGGAGAGGGAAGGACACACACACACAACTTTCTTCTGATTTTCCTTGATTGAAAAAAAAGACTTGGGAAAATTATTCCTTGCTGTCATCGTTGCATTTGTTGTCATTTAATCCTGACAGCTTACTTCCAATTTGTGTAGTTTAACAATCAGAGGGAAGAATTTAATAATGATTTTGTGTGAAGAGTAAAGCAGTAGCAGATGCATATGACTGTTCCAGTTTACAGTTATCACTGTAAACCTCTTCACTGGAATTTACCAGCAAATAAAGACAGGGAGAAACCCCTGAAGTGTAGTTTACTGTTTTCTCATGGAGGGGAGAGAGGATTTGAACTGTTTGTCTAAATAAAACTTATGATGCACATAAACAGTGAAACTAACCACACTATGATGATTGCTAGAAATTAAAAAGTTTGGGGATTTTCTTTTGGTTTTACTAGAAAAAAGCATAAATGCCTCAAAGAAACTACTTTTCAACTATTTTAAAAGGAGTAATTTCTTGTGTTTGAAGTATTACTTTCTTGGGGCCATGGATGTTCCCTAATGCTCTTAGACATTAGTAAAAAAATCATCATTAACCCTTTACAAGTGAAACAAAGCTGATGATGTTTCTGATTTGTTTTGGCAACGTCTGTGTACCTTCTTAAAAAAAAGATGGAAATGGATTTTTTTGTTTAATAAGGTAACAGAATTTATCTTTTTAAGATTAAAAGCATAGTGCATATCGAGTACATTTAAATAACATGAAGATCACAGCACAGGAATTCAGTTACCATGAATTTCATGGCAAATTGCCCTTTAATAAGGCTACTCTTACCTCTTCAAGTGTCCCAACCTTAGGCCATCTAGCAACAGTGAGAGCCGAAACTGCATTTCCTCCTTTTGTTACTTTGTTTCCACAACTTTCACGTTGTAACTTGGCTTTGTGTCTCTGTCCCACATCTTTAAGGGAAGGCCAGCGAACGAGCTGTTTGACTACAAATTGTGACTCTAATGCTTCAGGGGTTTGGGAAGAAGGGGAAAGGACAACCCATCACTAGCTAGGGCCCAAAAGCTGCTCTGGAGCTGGATTGGGACACAGCGCACCTCAACGCTGCCTTGGAGAGAAGTCATTCTGAGAATGTCTCCTGAGCCTCCAGCCTCTTTCCTGTATCTTGTAGAAATGGGACGGGATGTGAAAAGGCATTTGAGGACAGTTGGGCTGACGAAAAGATAGTCCCTGTACGCGGGGTTTGGTGATTGACTCGGTTACAGCCCCGGGAGTAAGAGCACGCCAAGGCAAAGAACCGTGGCGGGGCAGCACTGCTTTCGGGGTGTATTTAAAACCCTCGGTCCCGCGGAAAGGCGCCAGGAGGCAGAGGAACGTGGTTGTGCCTCGCTGGCTAACATCAGGAAAGCAGCAAGATGTCAGTGAGGTTGTTCTCCTTCCTGTTTGCGAAGCGCACACACAACACACACACACACACATTCCGTCAGCCCCGCCGCTTTGTGCGGCCCCTGCCCGCGCTCTCCCCTCCCCGCTCCCTCCCTGTCCCGCTCCCCGCCTCGCCGGGAGATGCGCCGGGTGGCGGGGGCTGTGCTCCCGAGGAGGCCGGGAGGGGAGGCGGGGGCAGCGCTCGGCGATGAGCTTTTGTTTGCCGCTGGCGAAGCGATCTCCACCTCCCGTATCCCCCCCGCCTTCCTCCGTGAGGAAGCGGAGCCAGGGGCAGGCAGAGCGCCCAGCAGGACGGCGCGGGGCAGCGGGAAGGGAGCTGCCCACCGGGCGCCCCGCAGGGGAGGAGCTGCCCGGCGCTGCGGCCGGGGCTGGGAGAGCTCGGCGCGGCCCCGGAGAAACCACGGCTCCCTCCTCTCGCTTACGGGGGGGGCGGACGAGAGGAAGGGCGGCCGCCGGGCCGGCCGCCTCCCC
>VXAY01004500.1:160594-181213 GCA_013399855.1 Oxyruncus cristatus
TGGGCTGGGCTGGGCTGGGATGAGCTGGGCTGGGCTGAGATGAGCTGGGCTGAACCCCCTCGCCCGGAGCGGCGTGTGCCGCGTTTCCCCTCCTGTGTCAACTGTTGCATAATGAATGGAGAGCGGAGCGCGGAGCCCTGCGCCTCCCCGGCACGGGGCTGAACTTTCTATTTTAGACAACACAAGAAACATGACACGTTGGGGCAGGAACGTGGTTCTTTTTTTTGTTTTGTTTTGTTTTGTTTTGTTTTTTTTCCCCGAGCTGCCTCCGTATAGAGCGGCGGGTGATTAGTGGATCAAGAATAACATCCCGGGAAACCTAGTTTTTAAAAGCGTTTTGCAGACAAAGCTATTGCAAGCACAGCTGTCATTGATTGTTATTTTCTGTGAGAGATGCACTTCCATTTTTTTTTTTAATACACCTATATAGAACAGAATTAGCTCAGAGAGACACCCTTGTTCTCTAACATGCAGCTGGAAATAAAGAAAATTGGGAACTCATGCATTAGTCATGAGATCTGATTTAAACCATCTTCATTTCTGCCATTGCAGATTAGCATAGGATACTATTTCTAAGCTACTCACAGCGGTAAAGAGCTGTCTTTGTCTTGGAGTGCTCAGCAGTATGAAATTTGGGGTTGATTTCATACCTATTGCCACAGTTGTTGACTATATTGATATGGACCACAGTAGTGGACAAACAAAATTAGCAATTAGTACCTTCCCCGCGTTTGAACTAACAAACACGTCTTCCCCTCCTGTAAAAAACTTTTCTGTAGTATCAGTTTGAGAACCGCAGTGAAGATACTTAGGCTCTTCATGATCACGGATAATTGCTTTATCACCAAAAAAAACCCCAAAACAAAACACAAAAAACCCCACCACGACAACCACAAACAAACAAAACCCCCCACAAAACAAACAAACAAGGAAAAATGACAGGTTTGCTCAGAACCAGCGTAAGAGCGCGGGGAAACCGCAAATCCTGCGTCAATTACAGAGATCCGTGCCTCTGTTAATTTGGAGCCGGGGGATGTGTTGTTAGCTCTCCAGTGACTATTGAATTGAATAGTTAAGACTCAATGTAAGAGAGGGGGAAAGGAGGGATGTGGGCGGCTTGGGTTTGTGTTCGTCGTTTTTTAAAAATTATTATTATTGATTGATTGATTTTTAATTGAAACGGAAAGCGTCATCAGTCCAGAGAGGGAGCCGGTTGCAAACTAGGTTTAAGTTCGAACAAGTACTTTTTAGATTCCTCCGCAGTGCCCCCTGCAGCCCGCCAGCTCGTGTGCTGCAGCCTGGCTCCAAAGGATGGGCAGACCCGCACAGCGCTCAAATCCCAAAAAAGAAACGCTTCTTATACTCGTAGGGTCAGAAATACATGTAAAAGCAGTGGTTTTCTTACAGACTGCTTTTCGGTGCCTTTCACAGAAGTGTCCTTTTTTCCTAGGACTACGATAAATACCATTTTTCAATCTATGTGGACTCACACAAACGGACCTTAACTTTCAGTATGTCACTTTGGCAGCTGTCAGCATGCCACTTTTAAGTGTATGCTGTATTGCTATAGAATTTAATTCCAGCCAATTGAATATTTAGGAATTTTTCATCTCTCAGCTACATACCTGGTTCTGCCAAGCTGCACAGCCCAGGGGTGATGTTTTGAGTAAAAAAGTTTTGGAGTAACTGGTGCTTAATGTTAGAAGCTTTGCAAATAGATCAATCACCAGTTTTGTGGAAATAAAACCCCAAGACAAAAAGAAGGAAAGGAAAAGAAAA
Source organism: Oxyruncus cristatus (assembly GCA_013399855.1). Classification (NCBI taxonomy): domain Eukaryota; kingdom Metazoa; phylum Chordata; class Aves; order Passeriformes; family Cotingidae; genus Oxyruncus; species Oxyruncus cristatus. Next base: position 162,374 of record VXAY01004500.1, read on the forward strand.
AGAGAAAGAAAGGAAGAAAGAAAGGAAGAAAGGAAGAAAGAAAACCCTACCAAATCTGAATATATTCAAAAAACATTTTATTCTGATTAAAAGATATTTCTTCATTGGCTGAGGTTTAAACAAAGCTCAGCAAATATTTATCTATTTCCCCACTCATTTTAGCAGCACTCTGGCTATTCCTGCATTATTTTACAGTACAACTTTTTATAAAATAACACACTACCTCCTATATCTAGAAACAATCAATAGAATCAGCATTTCATAAAAAAGGGCAGTTGTGCTCTGTTATTTTACACCTGTCATCCAGCCCCTAAGAGCTAACTAAAATTTTTTTTCTGACAGCAGATTTTTTTTTTTACAGCCAAGTACTGAGTGACAATTGTAAAACAGCATAATAGAGATAAGATTTCACAGTTCATTTTTGCATCATTTATTTTAAGGACACTTACATAAACAATTACCAGCTTCTGAAAGCCAAAAGTAAAATGAGCTATTTAGTGAACTATTTAAATTCAATTTTTGTGAAGGGCAACACTTCTGCTAAGCCTCTGAGTCTGAATAAATAAAACCAGGAAAAAATCCCTCCGATTATAGCCTGGGCAGTGCGAGAAATACAGAGATCTCAGTTTCATTCTAACTACTGATTATTGTCATTAAAGCAGATGTTCTTTACAACCTTGACCAAACAACTCGGTTCTGTAGTCAGAAGCACAGACTCACTTGTGATCAAGGTGTACACTTACCTTTATGACCACGGAATTAAAAACACTCACGTCTTCTCTTGTAATTTACTTGGCATGCACAAATGTGTATATGTGCTGCATACCTTTTTTCCCCGTGTCTGCACATCAGCTTTAAAAAACTATCTTCACAACTGGAATTTGGAAAGAATCAAGTATATCAGAATTCTAAATGATGTAAGATGAACTTGCTGATGCCAGCAGTTGAACACTAATGCCTACCGATATCAGCTGGCAGGACACTAATTACTAGTTACTGGAGATGATTGCTTGGCAAAGGATCTATTCAGTGAGTTATGATTTTGAAAAATTATAAAGCACAGGCCTGATCTGTGAAAAGATACGCAGTATGAAAATACAGCATACGTTCTCAAGATGATTATCATGACAGAGATCTGTCTAATTAGGAAGAAACTATTTTAATGCTAAGATATGAAAGAGCCCAGCTGGGAGAGGAATTTAGAGGAAGACACAGAAACATGACTGTTAAGCTGACAGCAAGTGCAGCCTAAGCATGTTCCAGTGACAGCTTCTAAAAAAAAATTTCATCTCAGCATTTAATCAATAGTGGTTTCAGAACAAGTAGAGCTTTAAAGATAATCTAGCTAGTCATAGTAGTGGGAGGAGCTCCATAAATAATACAGAAAATAAGTCTTTGTAGAGCAACATAGCACTTCCCTTTGGTCAGCTGAGCTAGGGGGTTATCCAGTAGATGGGCAACATGAAAAATATCCCTGTGAGGATAAATAGGAATCCCACTCTATTAAAAAACACATTTTAGGTCCTGGCACTGCCAATCAGGCTGGAAACTGGATCATTGTGGCAACAAGTTTCAAACCATCCTGGGCAACAGATTAACCTTCAGAGTGGCGACCTGGGTGGAAACATTTCTGAAAGCTCCTACTCTAATTAAATGTTTTATGTCTAAATCTATGGATGATATGGTGACACAGGCATCTGCTGGAAGAGGAACCTAGGGGCAATGTGTTCATGGAATAACTTTGAAACCCAGCTGACACACTTTTTGGATCAGCAAGAAGCAGCCTTCTTACATATTGGAAAGAGTTTCAGAAGATTTCTGCTGAAGGTTCTCTTAAAGCAAAGCTGCATAGTTGAGGATTGATTGAAAACAATACCCCCCACAAGCTCCAGGAATTAATGTATCTGTGAAATCCAACTACAGCATGGCAAAAATTCTCATAACAGCTGCGGTGGCCACAAGCTACAGCTGTCAGAACATCCAGAGCTGTAGGAATTCTTCAAGGGATGAACTGACTCTGGAGCAAAAGATGTTGCTGTAAATAGTTAAGGAAAAAATCACAAAGGCTGCAGAGGAACATAAGAACAGAACACTAAAAGAAGGAATGGGAAGCAACAAAGAAAATCGGAAAGCAAGTTCAAATTGCAAAAGGTGGAGATTTAAGGCATTGCAGGAAGAGGAGTGATTGCTATGTGTAAATACAAACAGACCCAAAACACACTCTAAACACACTTTCCAGCTTGTAAATTTCAATTTGTAGAACACAGGGAATCCAAAACAGAATTTTTGGAAAATCTTCCCAATTGTGAACAACACTGAAAACTCCAATTCAGCAGGTATTACAGCAGGACAGGCACATGGATTGAGATATACACACACACACACCTGAATATCCTGCTGAACCAGGGCTGGAAAAATATGGGAAAGGAATGCAAAATGTGTACTTGTTCTCTCCTGTTCTGATTACACATAGGTCACAAGAAGAACATTAAAAAAAAAAGTGAATGCCATAAATGAGCAATGTTACCGACGCACTGTCCTGTCAGATTAGTGTTATTGAAATACATCCTAGCTTAGGAAGAACTCATATAATTAATCCTGATATGCCACAGTATGTCTTTCTGTTAATTTGAAAATCTAGTTTTGAAGCTAACTCCTGTAGGAGATATCCATGGAGAGATCTAGCAGAGAGCTTGAAGGGGGAAAGGAAAATCATCACTCAGGCAAAGGCCCCATCTCAGCCTTTGATCTGTCACACTGTTCTCAAGAGAAAACTGGGTTGTAATGGAGGAGGCAGGGGAGTGGAGAGGATAGAACGAGAAGAAAGGCACTAGGAAAAATCCCAGAGCGATGATTCTGAAGGTTCCATGCAGCTTTCACTAGAAACACACATGAAGGAGCTTAAATTCCTTTAGCCATTCTTATGCTGAGTAGCCCAGTGCTTCTCACCAATGACTGCCCCATTTCAATTTAGCCTGAATTCACAGGACTAACAAGAAAACCCCAACAATAAAATCAAATGCCCAACTTTGGTGATAGGGAAGCAGTCAAGGGATTTTTTTTTTTCCCTCCAAGGCAATTCCTGTTTACATGCCAGCCATTTATAAGAATTTCAGAGTGAACATGATCACTTATTGTTCATCTTCCTTCATATGGGAAACTGATGCTTCTGTGATTCTTGGTATAACCAATCAAGTTCAATATTCAAATGGGAACATTTTTTTAAAGTTCTTAAATTTCAGGGAAACAGAAATAAAGTGTAATTTTCCCACAGTGGTAATTTTTTTGTAAGACAGTATAAACTCAGTCTTGCAGAGATAGAGAAATATGGCATTTTCCTCCCTGTGCCAATGTGCTGACTGACAACTGCTAGAGTTTAAAACCTACAGATATACATGTATATCACTTGCATTTACAAACCTTTATTTAAGCCTGTTGTTTAAATCACTGAGGTTGTAGTCTTGCAATGATCTTAAAACCACCAAAATCAAAGCGCTCGTGCAATCTTTAATTGGCTTCTTTGCGTAATTCACAGTGTGATGAAGTCTTCAAATGCACCCTTACACACTATTTTTCCACAGGATGTTTGCATCATTCTGTGCACAGAACTGTCAGTGCTCACCAGTGAGCAGCTATCTAATAGATTCTTTTCCTTTTAGCTCCACGTCACCTCATGTCTATTTACTAAATCAAACTCTGTTCACAGACATTCATTTTCTCAGAATGACCACAACCACTGCTCCAGAAAGTTTCACATGTACCAATAGACTCATTTTCACAATTTATTGCGAGTGAGAAGACAGTGATCTTACATTAGAGAGTGGAAACTGGGAACAAAGGAATTAAGCTTAAAAAGTTTTCCTAAAATGACTCATTTGAGATGATTTTTTGAAAGACTTAGAGCACACTGTGTTTTATAAGAGCCACCAACAAAAAATTCAGTGGAATCTGTATGTACTTAGCATTTCTGCTAGTCATAACCCTCTTCTCAAATCAGGTACCTGGAAAACAGAGAACTCAATTAACAATCATCTTCAAGAAGCAGTTTGCGTGAAGAGAGTAGCATCACTTAAGGCAGCTCAAACATTTAATCTTAAACACATACAGTTCAGTGAATTACAGGCAAAACCAGAAATTAGACCTTGCAGGAAAGAAAAAAATATTATATGCTGGTTTTCAGTAATGTTTTAAAAAAATCTTCTTGTCCCACTCTTTTTTTAGACACACCTTTTAAACAGCCTTTGTTGCAGCAAAGTCAAAACATGCTGGGTTTAAGAAAGCACTGCTCAGGGAAAGTTTACCTGAAGCCAGAAAATGCTAAAGAGATAAAACATTAGAATGACATTAAAAACCCTGAAAGGATATAGAAAAGATCACTGGTCATGCTTGGTCATGTTAACCAAAATACAAACCCCAGTAATTATGAGGTACATTAAAAAACAAGCCTGTGTTCAGGCTATTTCCAGAATCACCAAAGTTACCAGACAACATTCATCAGAAATGTGGGACGCCTCTCATCTTAGCTCAGGCTTGCAGCTAACTAATGGTTTACGGCAAACAACAGCTGATTAGATTTAAGTTAGACAGGGAAAAAAAATCCTTCTCATAGTATGAATACTGAGACTTTAAATGGATTTCTTATGGAGGCCCTTGAATCTCCATCACCGAAAGCTTTAGGAACAGGTTAGACAAATTCGTCACGAAGGACTGTAATTGATGTTGCCATGGAACAAAGTGGTGGACTAGGTGACTTCCTAAAGTTTCTTCTGGTCCTAAATTTTCATAACATTGCGCTTATTTAGGGAACTTGAAAGCTATAAATATATGTAAGCTATTAGTATCTTCATTTATTTAATTCGGACTTTGGTGTGCAAGGACAAGGTGATCTATGAACTTATGTGTCAGTTCAGACCACAGGTCCATCTCCCACATTAACCATGGGAAAAATCTGAACAGAGTAAGCACTCAGCCTTAAAACATTTTCAGGTCAGGTTATGTGATTTATCTAGTTAGTGGACTCTACAGCATCTCTTCCAAGGTTTTTTCCAGTCTCTCCTTGCTGCTTTATAAACTCCTTGATCCATAAAGTCATTTGAGGAGCACGACCATAGGTTCTTATAGGTTGCCTGAGGAACTGTTTCCTCTGGTTTGTTGCGAATGAAGGTCTTACTAACTTCTTCCTATATCCTTTATGCCTGTATTAAAAGAGACAGGGGAAAGTCAATCCCACTCTACTGTTCTCCAGACCTCTCAGTTCTGCAGACCTCTTCTTACCTTCCCACTATGTTGTGTCTTTTTCCAAATAAGTTTCAGTGGATATTCAATGGATGGAATACCTTTCATGTTGTAGTGGAAGTCACAGTATACCTCTGATCATCCTTGTCATTTCTGAGTAATTTAGTTTCTGGTATATCCTGTCCTAGATAAATGGACCAGAACCCTGGATTTTTACAGTAGCATATGGCTTGGAACAGTTAAGTGTAATGATCTTCTTTTTTTTTTTTTCTCTATTTTCTTCTTAATCATTCCTAGTTGTTTTTTTTTTCTTGAACTAAGTGGTATTTTTACAGAACTGTTTACAATAACCCAAAGGTCTTGTTCCTGAAGATCTTTGAGCCAGCTTAGAAATGATTAAAAATGTGAAAACAGGATTATTCTTTCCCAAATGTACCATTCTACAATTATCTACACTGAACTGCACCTCTTGTTTTTTTGTACAGTCAATCTTTCTTCAAGCTATGCAGTCTCCCTCATCCTTATTACCTTGCAAAACCTAGCAAAGCTTTGCCACCTCACTGATAACTTCTCTTCTCCAGGTCATTTAAGAGGGAAAGAAATAGTAATAGGTCCAAATTCCATATGGAATTTTGCTTGTGTTCTCCCTCCTGTGCAAGAACCAATCATTTTCTTCCATCCAACCTTATGTTCCCATCTTTTAAATCACATTCTCACCCACTTCAGTACCTTCCTTCTTATCCCAGCACAAGACATTCTTGTGTTACTTGGTTTTCCTAAAACATTTTGATTAAAAGTTGTGTCAGAAGTCTTCTTAAAATCCAAGTTGGCTATATCAGATGATCCTCATTTATAAATCACTGACCCCTGAGTATTTTTACTGAGTATATTTACTGAGGTAGATGGTAGTAATTCTTACAGTATCTAGCCATTCACCTTGAACAGATCTCTATTTCAGTTGCTGGATATCCTTGGAATTTTCTTAATGACTGACATCACATTTGACACCTTCTGATCTTCATGTGCTGAGGAATAGTGAAGAGACAGGTTACGTGCTGCTATTTCATCCCTGAGTTCTCTTAGAATTCATGGGTAAATCCTTCAGATCCTGGAGACTCATCTGCATTTGTCTGCTTTTTGTACCATTACCCCTTCCAGGTATTTCAGACATTTTCTCCACCAACTTCCTTGAATACCCAAAAAGTGCTGGGGAAGGACAATTTCCCTGATTTCTTCTGTGTTGGATTTGCATGGAAAGGTTTTGGTAGAAGAGGACGGGGGCGGGGGGGGCTACAGGTGTGGCTTCTGTGAGAAGTTGCCAGAAGCTTCCCCTGTGTCCAACGGTGCCAGTGCCAGACGGCTCCAGGATGGACCCATCGCTGGCCAAGGCCGAGCCCACGAGCGATGGGGGTCATTTATCTAAGAAAGGTGCTCCAGGTGCCAGAGCTGGATATTCCCCTGTGGTGAGGCAGCTGTGCTTCTGCAGCCCATGGAGGTCTATGGGGGAGCAGAGATCCACCTGCAGCCTGTGGAGGACCCCACACCAGAGCAGGTGGGTAACTGAAGGATGCTGTGATTCCATGAGAAGCCTGTGCTGGAGCAGGCTCCTGGCAGGACCTATGGCCCTGAGGAGAGAGGAGCCCTTGCTGGAGCAGGTTTGCTGGCAGGACTTGTGACCCTGTGGCAGGCTAACACAGGAGCAGCCTGTTCCTCAAGGACTGCACCCTGTGGAAAGGGACCCACCCTGGAGCAGTTCATGAAGAACTGCAACGGAAGGACTAACATTGGAGAAGTTCATGGAGAACTGTCTCCCATGGGAGGGACACCATGCTGGAGCAGGAGAAGACTGCATGTGAGGAGACCTCCCCCTGAGGAGGAAGCAGCAGTAGAGACAACGTGTGACAAACTGACCACAAACCATATTCCTCATTCTCCTGTGCTGCTGGAGCAGGGAGGAGGCAGAGAATTCACAAGCTAAATTAAGCCCAGGAATAAGGGAGGGGTGGGGAGAAGGTTTTTATAAGATTTAGTATCTATTTCTCATTACCCTACTCTGATTTCATCGGCAATAACTCAGATTAGTTTTTCCCCAAGTCAAGTCTGTTTTGCCCATGATGGTAATCAGTTTATAATCTCTCCCTGTCCTTATCCGAGCTCATGAGCTTATATTTTCTCTCCCCTGTCCGCCGAGGAGGGGCATAATAGAGCAGCTTTGATGATCACCTAATGTTCAGCCAGATTAATAGAATCGTATCTTCCACAATGAACAAAATATGCAAATGGTTCAGCTTGTCTCACTGACTTTGTCCTCTGAAGGTTCATTTTATACCCTTGTCATATTTGGACTCAGTGACAATTTTTTTTCCCTCCTGATGTGTTGGAAGAAGAATACTGAATAATTTTTGATTCTTGCTAGTTAGGTCTCAGACTTATAATCATTATAATAGTAATTACATTTACTTGTAATTATATTAACATCTATCAGTGTTTATCATACTTTTGATTTATTTTTTTTCATTTGGATATGTCTTTAGCTTTTGGAAAAACACTTTCTTCTTTATTTCTCTTTGCTGTTTGGCCATGATCGCTTAGTTCTATTTTCTCAGGCATGTTCAGTAAATCATGTGCATTGGCACTCTGCTTCCTGTTTTGTGTCCTCCTGTAGTCTTCATGCTGCCTTTATGGATTAAATTGTCCTGGGTGCCATTCTTTATCTATTCTTGGTAGACTTTCTCATTTTCACATAGTTGAAATGAACACAGCAGTGGGGTTCATTTTGACCTCCATTGCTCCCCAAAGAAATGGAATCCAAGGGTTTTATGTCATTCTTAAAGAGCAGTCTTAATGTTCAGCAAGATATATATGCATATGAGGATATACATGCATATGTATGTGTGTATGTATAAATATATGTACTCATTATATATAATTGTGCAAATTGAAATATAAGGCAGATGTGGTTGGCAAACAGACAAACAACTGTGAAAGGACTTCTGGTTTTCCAGGATATAGCCAGACGTAATTGAGGGCTCATTTGTATCTGCTCTCATTTATGGGTTTGCCTGAAATATCCACTGAAAATAATTAGCATTTATTGCTTGTGGCTCTAAAACCTTCCTGAGCATCATTATTCCTCTTTGCAGAGCAATTATAAGACACAGAACAGTGAAGTGACAAAAGACAGCACCTGTGATTCTTCATTTCACTCTGCTACCTATACTGGCATCTCCTTTATTTACTAGGACCCACTAACTTTGTAAACAATTGGGGGCATTTCAAATTGCTTCTTTCAAATTGCTATTATAATTATAGTTGATTTTGTGTGGCAAACTTGCCCGGATAAGGTGTTTACATCCTTATTTTCCGCATCTCTTTTGTTTGCATATAACAAATATTTGTGTTGTATCAATTAACATAGCATGATTTTCATGCAACAGATACTTTAGGGTAACTTGCTAGTCTCTTAAGCATGTTTTGCATTTGATAGCTCAACAAGGCTTTCTGACTGAATAAGGTGATGCAGACACAGTGCCTATATTGTTGGGGCTTTGAGCTCATCAGTGGTCCCGTGATTCATGTGGGACATATTCTAGAGAAATCCAGCACTACAGACCAAGACTAAAGCACCATCTTTGCAGCAGTACATAATCTGCAAACAATACCCCATAAAATAGGAAATAAATAACAGCATTTTTAACTTTTCCATGGTATAGCATCAATACCTATATGCATAGATTTGGGGGTTTGCCTAATTCTTTTCCTATGGGATGTGCAGTCATTCATTTTCCACTTCACCTGTTTGACTCCCATTTCTCCTTAATAATCTAGACTTCTCATCCAGAACTCAATAAAAAAGTGTTGTAGTTTTACAAGTCCCACTCAGAGACAGATAACCTGTCAGCATAATAATTTTGCATATTGTCTATAGTGATGGAGGGTCTCCACCATTTTTTTCACAGTAACTTGCATACTAGTATTTTAAGTTCTAGGTCAGTACACTGATCACAATTTAATTTGGGGGATAGACTTACCTGCTTCACAAACCGATCAATTTGTCTTGCCAAGAACCAGCAAATGATAGAATATAGGAAGGTAGTACCTTTCCATTACAGGTTTGGTGGAGTTTTTCTGAATCTGTGTTTCCTCTCTGGCAAAAGAAACACATGCTGCCTCAGCTAGAATGGCACCAGAAGCTTTATGCCTTTTTTCTCCGAATTGACTGCTATCAGCCATTGTTAGTTTTGAGTTAAAGCAGACTTCAATTCCATAAAGAAGACAAAGCTGAATTGTACACTACCCAGTTGGTAATATTTATCATCCCTTCCAGTACTCTCATATGCTAGATGTAATTTTTGTTGGTGGGGTTTCCTTGGTGTTTAATATGTTCTTCAATTTGTATGGTGTGTCATACCATTCAGTTGCTGTACAGATAAGTTACCTTTATGTGCATAAGGGCATCTTATGATCCACCAAAATCAATCAAGTTGCATATTGTATTTATGAAAGCATCTAACTTTGTGCAGATATGAGAAAAACAAGAGACCTCAAGATTATAGAGTATCATTCCATAAAGAGCAGAGAGACTGACTTGGCAGAGTTTATTATTCAGCTGTCCATGTCATTTTGTTACTAAATGAAGAGTGCAGTAGAATGTTTACTAGCTCTATAGACCTATTTATTTGCACATCATAATTTTATAGCAGTGACACTGAAAAGCCATCTTTTCCCCACTTCTGTCTTATGACTCAGTTTCTCCATTTTTCTGTCTTATGACTCAGAAAGAGAGCTGTCACCTCTTCCACATTGCCTGGTCCAGTAACTACACCAGAGTTTCACCTCCAAGACACAGTAACAACAGAAGAGTGGTACTCTACCTATATTTAAAATTCACTCACAGTCCTTGCTAATGTACAGATTCTTTGCTGTGCTGAATCAGCATCACTGAAACCAATCTCTCCCCTAAATCACTGACAGAAAGCAGTGCCTTCGCAAGGGTAGAGTCAACAAAGAACAGGATTAGGATAGACTGACAGTAGCTGTATCAATTCCTATATGATCTCTTTAAAATTATCTAAAATCACTAACCTTTCCCTTCTGGAGCACAAGGTTCAATTCTGCAGTTAGCCATGCATGAAAATGAGTTCAGCAATCTTGGTTTAGCCTCCACAGAATCATTCATGTAATTTCCCATGACTGACAGATTTTGCTGTAGAGAAAGAGTGAATATGAATTCGAAAATAAAAGTGAGGTTCTGTCAGGTTGAAAAATCAAACATCAATGAATCTGAATGTCAGAATCACAGAAAGCAAATTCAGATCTGAAAGGCTGGGCCTTCGTGCAACCCTTGCGTGGACAGAATGAAAAATGGAATAGGAGGCAGGATCTACTGTAAGCACAAGGTGGCATTCATCACAGCATCAGTGGAGCGGTCACGGAAACGGTTCTGTGAGTAGGATGGTTGCACACCGATGGGCTACTCCTGAACTCTACCCCTCAAAATGCAGGGTGCCTTCTTATGCACCAGATGAGCTCTCAGCACTGCCTACTTGAGTACAGCAGGCAGTTCTGGTTCTCAAACACACCCTGCATTTTGCAAAGGCCAGCAGCCCTGCCTCACCTGTCTCCTGCAACTCCAGGGTTCTGCTTAGAACCAAAATGTTAACAGTCTGTTTCTGTGACAGTGATGGAGACTGTGAGTCCTTCTTTTTCACGACGCAGCGCACCCTGAACAATAAAGTAACACAAATGTAAACCTAAAAATACACATGAAAGAGAAAAAAATAGGAAAGGATTAAGAGGGATGTGAAGAATGGCGACCCCTCATCTGTCATAATCCTGTTGTCTGTTGCTTTGGGTGACTAACATGAACATCCCATACAAAATGAACCCAAGTGACAATCAGTCCTTACTTCGGTAAGAACGGTGGACAGACTTTAGACTCAGGCTATACATACAACTTCTCTGTGATTTGCTTTTTCTCCCTAGGCATATTTTTTTTTTCTTTGACAAATACTGAACTTTACATAGTTAGAATTCTTTGACAGTAACCATACAATAATGCACTGTCATTTCAAGGTTTAAATGGAAGGGGTGAAAGATGGTATCTTTCATCTTGTGACACAAATCAGGGCACGTGCCTGATGCAGATGGTTCTTATAGACACTTTCAGGAAAGAACCACAACCGTAACATTTGTTTAAACAACATCTGCCTCAAAAGGACATGGATTCTGACTGGAGCCCTGTGCATTTCTGTGGTGTAAATACTGTAAAACTCACCTATACCTTTCAATCACTGCTCTGTCTAAAAATAAAGAGCCAAGGTGAAAAAAAGGGAGAAACATGAGGCTGGCTGGTTCAACATAAGCTCAACTCTTTCTGTAATAGTTAACTAGTTTACTTTAATAAAGAGAGTAACAAACATTAAGAAAGGAGACGTCCAAAGCACCCATCGCATCTGCAACTCTTCAGATTATATTTAACACTCCTCAGTTATCCTGTTATGTGGGGAATACTCCAAATACAACTCTAGCAAATCTAACAATCTTTGCTACTCAGCAAGGAAACTGCTTCTGTTTCCACCCAAAACCTTGCATGAAATCCTGTTGGTTTCACAGGATAATTCTACCTGTTGTTTACCACATTTACTGTACAACAACCTCCTTCCTTGCACAATGATGTTTAAATTGCTAATAAAGACATTCCAAGCTATGATATGGTGTAGAAAATTTTTAATTATTTTTTTTCCTTCCTCTTGGGTGTGTCCAAGACTTTAGAGTTAGGCTGGGGTTAAGTGTATTTTTTCCTCTCTGGGTTCTTTGACAATGTGGTCTGCCACTACCACCAGAAAGGAAATGCCCTGTCACACTCCTGTGATGTAAAATGAAGACAATAGTTTAGCCCACTTCTTATTTTGTCAATGCTTCACTTTGGAAAGTACAATTCTACAAAAACAACAACCAAACAAACAAACTCCAAACCCCACAAATAAACAAAAAACCCCAAATGAAAACAGAGAAAAATAACTGCAGCAAAATCTAATTTAACCATCCTTTGGCTAAATTCACTCAGCATTTTAGAACCTAATACACCATAGTCTTATTTAAGAATGGGTGGCTGAAAGGTGCTGTAGGATTTATAAAAAGAAAACAGATTGTCTCCGAGGCTGATGCCAAGTAACTCCTTGCCTGAGTTATCACTCTTCAGTCAAAAAGTATATGAAGAAACTACATAAGTCATTTAGACAGCAATCACCATGGAGTTATGCTGGCCTCTCATGTCAGTGATGAAACAGCCAAGTTCCCTGACAACGGTGAATTATTCTTTTTATCACTGGCAGAACTGCCTAAAGAATCATCAAGGCTACAGGCATGGAAAACATGAGGCCTCTCCAAATTTAAGTGATAAAAATACAACGTGTTTTATTACTTTATTTTAACCTTTATAATTTACATTTTGAAAAAAACCCTCCACAGTGTCAACCATAGTTAAGCAACAATGGGATTACTTTAAACTCCCCATTTAATTCCTGTAAGGAAGCTTTCTTCCAGACCATGATCTTTGGGATTCCATTCCCATCTCCGCCTGCCCCCAGTCTCTCTCGTAACTAAAGACATATCTTTCAGCCCTGACAAAGCCAGTGTAAAGTATTGGCTGTTTTATTACAAATTGTAATTCAGTCACTTTGGAGGTGGATTTTCTTTCTGTATTAATGACTTAGTGTAGGAAGCTGGTAATTTTTTGTTGCACTCTAACATTGCTAGAAAGGTCGCATACTGTAAGTGAGAGAATAGGTGTTTAGAAATATTTCTCTGCCTGCTGTGATTGCCTTTAAAAATGCTAAAGAAAGTAAAAATATATTCATTTTCTTGTATAATTTTAAACACTTGTTTCAAAAACCTAGCACAAGCTGAAGAAAAGCAAGTTTTCTGGGCCTGATTTCGACTTGAGTAGAGTTTCAGTTAATAATGTAGCACACATTAACCCTCTTTTAACAGTCCATAATATTAAACTGAAGACAGAATTGCTAAAGAACTTTGTTAATTTTCCTCCCTATTAAGTCAGTGTTACAGACTTTCAGCAGATGTCTTTAAGAGACATTGGTATTAAAAGAAGTATTACATAAAACAAATTCAGACCATTTCCTCAGTATTACTTACTCCCACCATTAAGAGCAGAATTTCTCCTGTATCTTCAAATTATTACATGAACGCCTAATGCAAAGAAACAATAACTCATCTCCAGACACTATAAACCTCTGTCAGGATCCATACTATTTCTATATTTAACAAACTGCCACTGCTTCCATTTACAGTAACTCCCCATTTCTACAGGTTTAAAAGCTGATCTTAAGAATGTGTTCTACTAGAAGTTTCAGCCCATGGCCATTCTATTTTTAATTTGGAAAAAAAATCCATCTGCTTTTTAAGCTCTTGAATGGCAAAGAGCTTTTGTAGTGTCAGGTATTTTTCTGAGCAATGTATCAGCTAATAAATGTACCTTTGCAGTTTCGACCGCCTGGGACATGTTATTAAATATAATAATTTTTTCATGGCAAAAACTCCACCATAGATGATATCTCTGGATCAAATTGTCTATAACACTACATGCCTGAGATAAGTACCTAAATCACACTTATGCTCCTGCCATAGGATAAGCAGTGTTGCTCTGATGTGAACATGCAGTTCTCTGTCTCCAACAACAAGGCTATTTACTCACTGAAGTAAACAGAGATTTATGAGCTACAGATCTCTATTTCCCTCCCATTTGTACAGGTAACCTGACAATATATAAACTGCAAGAGTGTTTCTAAGTCTTGACCAAATCTTGTCTTCATATTGGTATCAGCCCTCTCTCTCTCCAGACTGTTTTCCGCAGAAATGTAACACACGGTGAGATGGGAATAGTAACAAGTTCTTGCTCTGGGTAAGTAGCAGACAGGATCAAAGACAACCTTAAGAAACATCTGGAGAGAAAACTGGCTTTGGAGTTGGAATTCTCTGGAGTAATTCTATTGAAGGCTGTGAAGTTATTCATACTTACTTTTTTTAAGGTATTTAGAAAGACATATATTTAAACCAAGTAAATTAGAGTGAGGTCCATCAGCAGTACATAATACTCTTCCTTAAATATCTATTTTAAGAGTGAGAGAAAGAAAGAAGCAATAAATAGCGTAATAGTTAGGCACTAGTTTGGTTAAATCTACCTCCCCATCCCAGACCTCTAAATGCTCAACTCATGACTCTATGCCTTTCTCAACAACAGACCTGTGTGGCTTTCAAACAGGCAAGTGCACCTGAGAAGCCTGTCCAAAGCACCCCAGTTTTAATATCCTCTGGTGGTAAAGCAGCCACAGTAACCCTGAGTTGCCTTCCAGACTCAAGCTAGTTGTACCTGACTAGCTACACGTAGGATCCACACACAGCACAGACATTGTTTGAAAGAACTGCTGACGCATTTAGCAGTTCAATTAAGGCAACCCTTAATTAATCAGACACTTTGTGATGTAAGAGAACTCATCTGGATGGCGCCAAGAAGGGTCTACCTCTGAGAAACAGAATGAAAGGAATAAAAAAACCCCAAACTACCCAAGTCACAGTTCTGCTGTACCCCCAAATATAATCTGGCACAGCAGATAACCTTGCCCACCTTTCCTTTATGCACCTTGGCTGCTTCATCTGTTAAAAATAGTTGCCTGATGGGATCAAAATTTAGAAAGATGCAACCACAGACCAGGGAGTTGATGACTGACTCTGACATCTGAGAACAGCTCTGAGTAAGCTGCTGCTACTTTTCTATCAAGTGGGATCAATTTTTCCCCCTCTAGGTATACACATTTCAAAGCAATATGTTCTGTTGATATTTAGGATTCACTGGTCACTTCCACTACAGATGTTCTTCTCCTGAGATTTATAACCAGAGCTTTGGTTACAACGTCCAGTGCAGACAAAATTTGCCTCATTTTGGGTTTTGTTGCAAAACTGGCACTATAAGCCACCTTCACAGAAATTTTTGAAATTCTTTTGTCAATCTTGAGGCAATTACTAGATGATGTTAATACATAGCTTAAGGTCAAGAGTCAGCAAAAACTCTCAGCTACAAATTGGTTTGGTTGTTTCAAAATCAAAAAATAAGGACTCCTCTGCATTCAAAGCAGAATCAGCATTGAGTGGAGGGTTGAATCCAATGATTGAAACCAAAGCAAATGTTTGTGTGAATCCCAGTGAGAATCAAAATAGCTGCATTTTACACTGCTCTAATTATAACTCCATAATTTTAAATGGTAAGACCAAAAATAGTCATTGCAATATGTCATCTCATTGTAATTTTTCTTTCCAGAAGACATAAATCAGCCTAATTTTTTTTTTGGTAGAGAGTAGTCAAATAAATAATAAATAGTTTTCCAGATAGTTTTAGAGGTTTTTTTTGTTTCTAAAGTTTTATTCCTTTGTGGCAGGAGTTCCTGGCATCTGAATATAGCCTTTCCCTCATCTGACTTCATTTAGGATCTACATCTATCAAGGGACTTTCAGAAATATGTAATGATTTAACAAGGTAGCTAGTTCAAGTCGGGGATAATTAAGCTTTCACCCTCCCTTTCACCCTGTGCCACTGTTTTTTACCCTCCCCATCTCCATTGTACCCTTAAAAGCAGCGGCTCTGCAGCCAAGCACCGCACACTCCCCACAGCCAGCGACTTCCTCTGAAGCCGCAGTGTGTAATTACAACCAGCTGCTAAGGGCTGCTGAGAACAGGGCAAGCAGCACCTTCCTGCCTAGACACAAACCCCAGGCTTTGGGAGCCCCCAGGATCTGGTAACCCCCCGGCTTTGCTGTGTGAACACCCACACGGAGGTTCCTGCACTCTGGCAGTAAAAGTTAAGAAGAGAGCAACACTCCACTTTGCTTCCAGAGATACTGAAAGGACTGGGTCTTTCAGCCTCCCTCCTCCTTCTCTGTTTCACCTAAATCCATCTGTTTAAAGGGAAGAAAGTCTTCTTCCCCGACCCCTGCTGCTGCTCCAATGACCCACTCCTGTGAAGCTGTGGGGCCGCCTGGCTGGCCCTCTGCTCTCCCCCTGACCGACAGCCCACACGGCACACCCTGCGGTGGAGCTGTGCAACCCACGGTGACAGCAATGGGAGATTAAGGCTCTCTTTGGGTGGTATGTGCTGGCTCCTGTGGGCTTCACCTGTACTGCAGGATTCTTATCTTTTAAAAATGCGAAAGCCTCGCTGCCAGTCATCAAAGCTCATGGTGAACCTAAATGTGTCCTGAGGTGTTCGAGACTTGGGGACAAAAAAATTGATGAAGCAGCAGAAGAGGCCATATAGGCACATGCAGCTGGAGGTGGGTACTTCTCTGTTCTGCCTTTTCAATTTCTGACAACCTTCTGAAACTTTTCCTCCAGAGAAAAATTGCAGTTTCACGCATGTTAGCCATGGAAAAGTCACTCTCATGAAAGTCACTCTTAAGAAAATGTACTTAAGGAGGAAGTGCAACAAATATTGCAAAAATTCTTATTATAGCCTACAGCCTGAAGTAGAAGTGGTATAAGACTGCAAAGACACAGGCTAGGCAGGGATAGCTGTTCTGATTAAGGGGCAAAGCACGAGGAAATAACAAGCATGTTAGAGATGTCAATACCAAAGAGTGACTGGAATTACTTAGAATGGTTCAAGGTAATAAATCTTCAGCAAATGGAATGTACTTAAGAAAGGAGAAATTTAGGTCAAATCTCAGGAAAAGATTTCTAATGGTAAAGTACAGAAAGTTACGGAATATTTGCCTGAAGGAAGAGACACATGGCATATCCCTGGAGACTTTTAAAGCTACACTGGAAAAAGCACTAAAGTATTTGGTAAACAATAATCCTTCAACGGGAAGGAGAAAGGCTAGATGATATAACTGGGCTTTTCCATCTCTCCTTTCTGTGATTCAGTGGTAATTCCACTGGCCAGTTCTGGTTTTAAATACAAAAATCCAGCATCCAACTGTAAGCAGCCCCTGGTGAAAGCAAATGTTGCAGAAGAACTTACCTCTTCACCCAAGCACAGAATGCAAATGCTCTTCAGAAATTTTTTAAGGTTTTAAGGATTTAAGTTACTTTTATTTGAATATGTCTACATTATGATGAGGAAAAAACACATTAAAAATGTTAACAGTCATTGTGTTTGCACTTACAGCAGGGATCAGATGTGTTCAGCCTGGGCACTAGCACTGAAATTTCCAAATTTTGAATGGAAATTATACAGATACTGTTTAATTGAAGTGGATTCTGTAGGTACTGTTACAATGTTGCTCAGCATGAGGAAGACTGATAGATCTCAGATTCTGTGAACTTTCAAAGGCAGGCTTACACCTTTCTTGCTTTTTTTTGAGCTGTTGCTGAAGAATAAAGAGAAAAAAAAAGGGGGGGGAGGGGAATATTTTACACAGAGTCCTCTGAAAATCTTACTCTTTTCACTTAAAATAACCACTAACTGGTCTTGATGTCGGGTTTGGAAAGATCTGCAGCTATCTGCATTCTGCAATCCACAAAGACACACGCACGCTGTTCTTCGAAAGCCCTTGTTCTATCACAGCTGATCACAGGTGATTAGCAAGGACTGGGCCAGCAGTCCCGCTAAACTTCGTGGGAGAGATGAATTACACAAATGGTACTCAAAGCGAGTAAGCGTTGTAGGACTGGATGACAAAAAGCGTGCTCAGAATGGCTCAGCATTGCCGTTTCGGTTTGTATGAGGAGCGTGTTTTTGAAGAGATTTCTCCTGATTGTTTCATCCCGGCTAGTTCATACCGTGGAGCAGCCTGAAGCTGGATTAGTTTCAAACAAAGCTAAACTGGAAGATGTGTTCCAGCCATTACTGGACCGCTCCAGAGCAGAGCTACCACAAAGTAAGGCATCCTGAAAAGCATATAGCATAGGCACCAGCGAGACTCACTGCACAGATCCCCCCTGCCACTGCATCCCACTACTTCCTACCGTAGATTTAACCACAACCCCTATGGCAGCCCCCTTCCCAAAACTGATGATCTGACTAAAAAGACTGCTAGGAAATTAACGGAGAACTGAAGCAACACCAGGGACACTGGAAGTCTGGCTCATCGGTGACTTCTGAGTTCCAATTTCCTTCCTAAGTCTCGTTCTTTTGATTAGCTCAGCGCTTGCACTGAGTGAAGGGCAACTCCTGCGAGGCGGGCGTGCCCCCAGCACACCATTCCACGCACGGGGCAGGAGCACTGGCGCCCCAGCCTTCCCACCCTCTCCTCAGCATCAGGCCCGTGCCGGACCCACACCCGCTCGAAGGCGGCTCCGCGACTCGCTCCGCTCCGACCCGGCTGCGCTCGGAGCGGCCGCGGGGGCGGGACGAGCCCTGCGGTCCGAGCTGCGGTGCTCCCGCTGGAGAGGCTCCCCCAGGCCAGCCGAGCGCCGTTCCCGCAGCGGGCATCCCATCCCATCCCATCCCATCCCATCCCATCCCGCCCCGAGCCGCGCCCCGCCGCCCACGGAGCCACCACCGGCCCCGGCCCTGCCCGGCCCGGCATGCCCTTTAACCAGCCGGCACAGCGCCTGACCCCGGCATCCAGGGAAACGGAACACGGGGA
>VXAY01004501.1:6689-88048 GCA_013399855.1 Oxyruncus cristatus
CCCTCTCCTCTCCTCTCCTCTCCTCTCCTCTCCTTTCTTTTTTTTAAAGTTTTAGGTTGCCAGACTTTTTTGCTATGTAGTTTTTGGTCTGGAGATTGATAATGCAATGTCCAAACTAATGCTTGAAATATGTTATCTCCTATATTCAAGGTGAGTAGGTTCAGTACCCCATTGACAAATGATGGATTACATTGCAAAGGTAACTGCTTTTCCCCAAGAAAAAGGAGAACTGGTTTGTCTGCCAAGATATCAAAATTAATCAGACCAGGTCAGTGTCCAAATGGCACTTTCTCTCTAGAGATTAAATGTGAAATAAACAAAAACTGGTAACTGTTTCCTTTCTTATTTAATCCAAGTTGTGCCTTTGATACCAAAACCCTGTAGTCAAACTAGTCAATGGATTTTGGGGTTTTTTAATCTGGATAAATATGAAATATTTCACATGTTCATGACCTTGGCTGCCTTTTCTTCTACGTGGAACAATTAATGAGCAGATCACAACTCTAAGTGGTGCTGTGCATCCTGCTGACATGCCTGAACATCTAGCAAAACAGCATTTGTCAGTGGATTTTGGAGAGTCAGCTAATGGCTGTAGAATGTTTTTCATCTAAAAAAGTATGGTTTCTGAGGTCAGTCAGAAAGAAGGGCTCTCTGGTCTGTGGGTTCATAGGGAGCACAGCCTACCAGTTATGTCGGTGCTTGTCCACACACAGTATCCTGGCTGTGTTAGCAAGCCCTTACTGAGACTGGAAGTATGTAAGATGAGGACTCTACCAGTGACAGTATATGCTGAGGAATCACTGGGATAACCTGTGTTCTTTGGGCTCAAACCAATATAGTTTTGGCCAGAATTTTTTCTAATTAATGAGGACAACTTCAGACTGGATGTTCTGTCTTAATGCTGTGTTTATTACGAGAGCTGTAATAACTGAGATGAGCTCAGTTGGTTAGAGCCTGGTGCTAATAACACCAAGGTTGTGGGTTCAATCCCTGCATGGGTCATTCACTTAAGAGTTGGACTCGATGATCCTTTTGCATCCTTTCCAGCTCAGAATATTCTGTGATAACTGGATACTGAGGCGGGCAGGCTGCGTGTGTGCGAGCCTATGTGTTGTTTATTACTTCTCTCTGAAAACAGCAGAATCACAGTTTGAAGTTGCTGCAATCATCCAATTGCTTCCCAAAAACTTAGAAAATTCTGGAGTTCTGCAGCATGAACCCATGGCCTTATATTACTTGTAGTCTGGTAGACTGAAGGGATTCATTGTTCTGATGTGCAGGAGGAATTGCTTAAATCCAATGAGCAAAAACAAAGGGACTCTCAGTGCTTCATATTTCTTCCCCAGGATTTATGCAAAGTAAATAAAGGAACCAAGTCTTCTGCATTGAGAGCTTGAGATGAGAGCGCTCTTTACTCCACACAGTACTTTCAAGAGCTACCCATGTTGATTCATGTAGTTACTCAGAGAAATCTGGAGGCAAATAAGCATAAGTTCTTGCATTCCAAGAGCTCTCTATGCTCAGTGATAAAATTAATATCTCTCTTAGATTCAGAAACAGACTAATTATTTAAAAACAATTGCTCCTGCTCCTTTAAATTCATTAGCAACACATATGATGCCTCTACTATGTCAGATGGACAAGAACAGTTACATACAGGTAAGGAGAGAGGTCACCTACCCACATCAGTCAGGTTCAGGCCAACTCAGAAACATACCACAGGGTATTTCCTTTGAAGGGTTTTGTTAGCTGGACTTTTTTATTTACTGAAACCCCACAAAAGTAAATTTATGAATACTGCATTATTAGTCATAAAGCTAAGAGATATATTGTTATGGGAAAATACTGATTACTACCTGTTAATTGTCCCTCTCTATTGAGGAGATATCTCTTGATTCAATCCCTATTTATCTGTTTATCTCATCTGAGTAAGATGATCAGCTACAGACTGGACTAGAAACAAATAGAGCAGAAAGTATTATGGTTTTAGTGATACAGGTAAATTGACCCAATTCTCTTCATTGATATATTTCACAACAAATAGCAATTGTAACATTAAAATAGTAGCAAGATACAGTAGGAAAATGCACAGCCATTAAAAAAACAGAAGTTTGTGCTATGAAAACCATTTTAGGTGTAGTGGCTCACCTCCCTGTAAGTGGTGTTGCTGCAGTATTTCAAGGTAGGTTTAGCTGATACAGTGAGGAAAAAGCAGTGCCTGGAACAGGACCTATGGTAGGTGTTGATTGTCTCTTTGCTCTTAAAAGCAAAGCCTATATTGATTTTGCAACTGAGTCCCTAAAAAAATATATATTGCGTACTACTCTAGAAGGCAAATGGGGCCAATATTGCAGAAAAATTAACCAAGGGCTTTTTATTCTCAGGGTTTGAAATTGATCAGTCATTCTGATCACCCATTATGATGGATTCAGAACACTGCCTTTAAAAAGAAGGGGAAGATGAACTTCTGACCACAGAGACAGCACAGATGATGTGGGAAAAACAAGCTAGAGGGATCAGGTCCAACTGTGGCAAGGTGGGGTCCAACCAGGGAATGCAAGTAAGGTGAAGGTGACCCCAAAATCTTCCCTATGCCAATGGCTGCTCCGTGGATCTGTGCAGATTTGGCCCTCTGTCCCTTGTCTCCTTTCCTCCCAGATTCCCACCTGACCTTCATACTCAGGCCTCCAAAAACGTGTGAGCCTGCCTCCATTCACAATGGGTTGAAGAGTTTGTCTGCAAGCAATTCCTGGGCATCTGATTTGTATCCTACAGGCCCTGTTGTGAGGCACACATGGGAGGGTTACAGGGGCTAGCAAGAATTTGCTCAGGTTGCTTTTGCCTAAGGCCACCCCTTAGAGCAAGAACTTGTTTGGGAGCAGTCAGGAGACTTTCTGCTCACTTGGGTGCTGCTAGGAACTATGGCTGAGGTCAAGGAGGAAGGAGCAATATCTAGACAAAATGGATCTGCTGAACCTGAGATAATAGCCCCCCATAAAAAAACCTCCAAGGGTTTTCTTAGCACAAGGTCTATGTTCTTCTGAAATTTCACATATGTTTTCAGGACTTCCATAAGAACATGTGGGCTATATTTACTATGAAGTGGCCCTTGTATCAGGAAGAATTTTACCCTCCAAAAATCGACTTCAGCTGAAGCAACCCAAAGATCGTGTAAAAAAAAAAATTTTTTTGCCCTGCTGTCAGTGACATTTGTAAATGATGGAAAACCATCCATATGGCTAAACAGACTATCTGCACTCCCCCACAAGTACTGACTTAGAGGATGAAAGTAATATTCATCCTGATCATCTGTTTTGTAAGAGGGTATTTATCTCAAGCTTTCAAGAATATCATTATTATTGGGGGAGGAGGGGAATGGGCAGTAAGACAGGATCTGTTATAGATTATTGATGCTGGAAGCAGATAAGTCAGAGGGAAGGAAAACTGCCTGAACCTCACCAGACCAGCTATTGCACAGAAAGAGGGGCTGCAGGCCCATGATAATACAAGGAGAAGGAGGAGGAGGAAACATTCTCACCATGTCAATTAGGAGTTCAAGGAGAATAAGTGGTGTTCGAAAAATCGTAGGACCCTGACAAGAAGGGGGATGGGAACATTTGTAATGTGTGTAAAGAAAGGACTGGTTAGGATAGAGACTAGGGACAAGGATGTAAAACTGTTTCTGTGAGCACATCCTTGAAAACTAATCCCACTGCCCAGCAGGGAGCTCGACAGTACAGAAGGCTGAATCCTAGCTCTGGGACTGATCCACTTAAGCAAAAGGCACGGTTCTGACTGATACTGGCACAGGGTATGGCTCAGTGGTTGTGGCCGCCTAAAACCCACCTAATTTAAACTCCATTTCTGAACTAAGGAGCATGAAAATTTCAAAGCTCTTTGCTTCCAGTAGAGACTTCCAGGCGTGGTATTAATAACTTTGTTGAACTATGCTGCATTGATTTAAAGCACCTGTGCTTCTGGAAGTCAGGATTTTATCAATTTTTTATCACTTACACAGGAAGCAGTGCTGGGCTTAATGCTATTTAACCATCTGGGTGTATTGACTTTGACTTAGGAGATCAAAGCATTTTGGTTAGGGATTGTGTAACATCTTCCTATAAGAACTGTCAGGGGTAAATTTACCAAAGCCTGAAAATTTGATGGATGATCATTTTGCAGGAGTGTTCAGCATCAGGAAGCACACAATAAACCCTTTCTCTTAATGGAGCTACAGGCTGTGGCCTCTTTAAACATACATATTTTGAAACACGTTTCATCACCTCCTTGAACATAGTAACAGTACACAAAACTCTGGAGGTGCACTTGAAAGTGAGCTTTCTCTCAGCTCCAAGGAGGTGACCCAAGCTCCTTTAAGATGCAGCTCAGTGTAGTGCAAATTTGGAGCCAGTAGGGAGAATATATTATTTATGCTTTGGTTTTCATTTTTTTCTTTCTTTTTCTTATTTTTTTATTTTTATTTTCTTGCCCTTTGCCATTGTAATAATAGCATTTCCCAACAGGTAAGACCCTGGAAAGTGCTTGCTCAGGGCTCAGAGATTCAGTCCTATGCTCCTGTCACTCCTCCTTGCAGCACAGTCTGGCAGATAGATTCAGTCCTGCCTCTGAGGCTGGATAAAAGGGACTTGACTTCTTGTCCTGGCTTCAGGTGAGACATATCATCCTCTGTGAACCAACTTCCCCCACCTATTTATATGTGAATAGTACTAAATACACTTGTTAAACACTTCAACATCTTATATGAGGAATTACTGAGGGCTTGTTCAAATACTCTAACTTTTAAAAGCAAGACACTGTCCTCATTCACTACGGTAATGAGGAGAAACTGCACAGGGGGGAGCTCAGCAGGGCATCCTAACTTAGAGGTGCTGTCTGCCCACTAACAGAGAATACCTTCTTACTGTTGGCTGCAAAGGGATCCATGGAGAGTAATCTCCTGCCTCTGTCTCAAATGAAGCCATGCAAAATATCTGCCCCAGCCTAAATGTAAATTAAACAATAGTGATCCCCTCACCAAAAGAGATGTTGTCAGCGTGGATATACTCTTTGAATAGTTGTCCTTAGTGCAGTAGTAGGGGGCATGTACAGAATTACAATAGATGAAATATGACAGATGGTTGTCTGAATTTTTCTCTCAACATAAAATTCAACCTCCATAAATAATATAGCATTATACTGGCCCTATTACTGTCTATCAGTGAGTTTCAAAGCCACGCAGAGCTTTGATCTGGTCTGAAAACTACTGCTGTTGTATAAGACAGTGTTACTCTTTTATTTTCTCTAGGTGCTCAGGGTGCAGACTGGGCCCAAAAGATGGGCCAGCTGTACTTTGACTCAACACATTCTCTAGCTGTGCCGTGAGGTCTGCTCCAGGGCTGACTGTGGCTGTCGGAGCTGTGCTGGCTGGCACTTATCTGTGACTCAGGTGCCTGCAGGCAACTTGCTTCCAGAGCAGCGAGGGCATTTTGAGTGATAGTAAAGGGGCTTGCTGCTGCTGCCACTGTTTTGTCTGATAGTTGCAGCCTTTGTCCAGAGTGTGCCACGGCCTGTGCACAGCTGACCCGTGTTACTGCAGTGCCCAGAGGTCTCCTGTGCTGCAGAAGGGCGGCAGTTTGAAAATATTCTGTGGGCTTTTCCGTTATTTTCCTTTTTTTTTTAGCTACAAATAAACAAACAAACACTAAATATTTGGAGTCCAGATTGCATGGCTCAAGGACTCAGGATGATTAAAAGCAGGCGCCCTACAGAGACATCCAGAAATTATTGTTTTTAACAAGACAGGAACTTTGTCTGAAAACAGGATGACCTGCTGCAAAAGACGCCGACAAATCCCGGTAGAGCTTTCGAAAAAACAAGCAGGCGTCTGAGTGTGCTTTAAAAAAAAAATCCTGCCTGGTAATAAAAGGGGATGTGAGGGTAAACAGGAAAAGAGCACTCCACACTGCGAGCAGCCCAGAGGAGGAGAGGCTGGGAAGAGCACTGATCTGAAAACCTGATATGGAAACTAAAGGGAAAGATTTCTTAATATTCCCCAGGACAAACTCCCTGTAAAAACACAGCCTCAGTGCAGCTTTGAGTGGCAGCTGCCCACTAGTTCTGTGTGCCTTTGTTCTGATACTATGGAGGGTGTGGGAGGGTAGCACAAGCTCTGCAGGCTTTGTTGGCTGGATTCCGTGGCTGTAAAGAAGTGTCAGGTCTGACTCGCTTGAAATACAGGCTTCAGAGACAGTTTTACTGCATAACTGTGTTTCCTGACAATGAAGTTACCACAGTTTTGCACACCTGTGCAGTTGTACTGTAGTTATACTTTTCCAATTTTAGTGTGAATCTCATGACATATGTTATTTTCCACTAAGCCCTAGCTCCTCAAGTTTTGCAGTTTCATGATGGTCTCAGTTTTCATGAATCTGAATCCAGTCTTTCTAGCCTTCCTGCCAAAGAAAGAAAAATCTTGACATTCTAAAGGCAGTGGAGCATAATGTGTAGAACAAAATCCCTATTACTGCTATGTTTTGGATGGTGACTTTTAAAATCAAATACTATTTTGAGGAATTAGAATATTGATATTTCTGGGTTTGATCATGCTATGACTTCTGCTTATTGACAGAATTTTCAGACTCAAATACTAAGCAGGTTTCCCATTGAAACTTGCATCCTGTCAGTGAGACACCTGTAGCAATAAAGGTGATGGGATAGGTATGCAGCATCAGGCCCAGGCATAATAGAATCATGGAATGGTTTGGGTTTAAATTGACCTTAAAGATGACCTAGTTCCTGCCAAGGGCGGGGATGCCACACACTAGATCAGGTTGCTCAGGGCCCCATTCAACTTGGCCTTGAACATTTCCAAGGATGGGATATCCACAGCTTCTCTGGGCAACCTGTTCCAGTGCATCACCACCCATTGAGTAAAGAATTTCTTCCTAATATCTAACCTAAATCTCTTCTCCTTTAGTTTAAACCTGTTTCCCCTGGTCCTATCACTATCTTCCAAAATAAAAAGTCACTCTCTCTCTTTTTTATAAGCCTTCTATAACTACTGGATGGTCACAATGAATGCCAAAATCCTTTGCAACAGGTTTCTCCTTGGTGCTGCTCCAAAGTCAAACACTTCCTCAGAACTGGAATAACACCTTGGTGGCCAGAAGTGGATTCAGGGGGACATAAAATCTGCTGACAGTAAAAGATTTTTCCTCTCAAATGTAGGACCCAGTCCCTGCCAAAATGCAGGTGAGTGGTTTGGGCTGGTGTCCATGGTTTGGCTTCATGTTGGGATGGGAGTTGCTCCCCTCTGGGCACCAGAGTACATGACACAGTCAGCTCAGCTGCAACAAACATGGTCCTGCCCTTGCCAAAAGAGTACAGCTTTTCTGTTTTGATGGCTCCTGTGGAAAGCATTGCAGTTCAGACAAATCACAGAATTTTCTCAATTGAAAGAGTAAGGACCCACAAAGATCATCAAGTCCAGCTGTGAAGTGAATGGCCCACACAGGAGATTGAACCCATGAACTTGGTGTTATGAGCATCAAGTTTAACCAACTGAGCTAATTTCAGGACTGTGGCCCCATATGCACTAACGGGACTTACAGAAAGGCTTTTGAATCATCTCCCCTGGATGTAGCCCTAATTCCCTGGTGATGCATGTCGGGTGCCCCAGCACTCTTCTGTCTCCCTGCAGGTGTTTACCAGCCTGGCCTGGGCGTGCCTCTGTGCCCCTCTGAATGAGGCTGCCTTCCGGACAGCCTCCGGCCTTTTTCAGTGGTGGGGAGCAAAGAAGGAAGACTGTTTGTGAGCTCTTCTGATAATGGAAAATACATTAGTCTCCACCCTTTTCTGGGTATTGCTTTAAGGCAGACAAAGAACAGCTTCTCCTTGCCCAGAAGGAGGACGAGTGCTGGAAGTGCTTGGTGCAGGGGCTGCCCTGAAGCTGGGCATTTTGGACTGGGGGCTGCTCTGCAGCCAGTCATAGGGGTAACAGCCACCCCTGCACACTTCTTCATCCCCTGCATCTGATGCCAAACACTTCCTGCTCTGGAGCAGTTTGATTTCAATTTGCAGTCAGTTCAACTGCAGCTTTTTGTTTTGCACCAGCTTTCTCAGGCAGCCCAGTACCCTGCGCAGGGGTTTTTGTCCATTCGCCTTTTTATTACACAGTGGACTTGCGTTTTTTTCTTTGATTTAGTATAAATCAAAGATGATTTGCTACTGTTAATGTATGTGGCTGCCCACAGATCAAACACTTATTGATAATCTGCACCCTTCAGCACTGCACTGCTTGAGACTGAGTTACATAGTAGAAACTATTTTTGAGAAACGAAATTAAAGCTAAATAAATTTTTTATCTCATCAAAATGGATAGAAATACCATCTGCTTAGTCCACTGGTTATCTAATTATTTGATACTCACACACATGCTCACAGGGACACAGCTTTGGTTTGCTACTCTAACTTCCAAACTCACAATTAACACAGAATAAAAAAAACAACTTGCAGAGTGTAGATAAGAATGTCTGTGGAAGAATTTTTAGAATTTTATTCTTATAAGATGTTTTTGTCCTCCTTGGACAAGCAAAGACATGATATCATTGTACTGGTCTAAGAAAAAATAATTGTAAGACATGCCAAGGTGATGACAGCTTGATTTATAAAAGATTGTAAAATAAGTGTGCAAGATGCAAGATACTTAAATACATCATTAAGGAAAAAAATAAATTAATTCCTTCTCCATAAGCAAGAGATACTTTAAATTCTGCCTTAAAATGAATCCAAATTGGTTGAGATGTCCCAGGTCCCAAATTCAAATCACAAGTTGCAGAAGGAGAACAGCAGAAGCAGCATCACTGGGGATCTAACATGGCAAAGATGATTCATTTCTGTTAAAAAATGATGAGTTCAGGGCAGCTGCTTTGATGTCTGCATTTTTTTTTCCATAGCTCTGTCCTAAGTAAGAGGTAGTAGGTTCTGTTTGTCATTTTTTATTTAAACAGTGGATCTTATGAGCCTTTTTGTTCAATTTGCATCTGAAGACATTCAAACTCTTGTGAATGAATGGTTCTTCTCACCCTCTTGGAAGGGAGTCATGGAGGACTGATGCCATTAGTGCAGGATAACTTTTAGGCTATTCACTGTTTAATGGGCTAATGAAGTAATTGGATATTTTGGTGCTGCCCAGGGGGGTCTCTGGCTTGGCCCAGTGTTGCTCCCTCAGTGGCTGCCATGTCTGCACCCCAGAAATGTTTGGAAGCACAAACCTTCTTCACTGAAAAAAAAAAACCCAAAACATTCAAACCAGCCATTTTGCTGCAAAAAACCTCAGTGTTTTGGGTAGTGAAAATACAGCCTTGTCACAATACCACACTCTCCCTTTGGGGACAATGCCATTGGCAAGAGCCTGCCAGGCAGTACAAGGATCATGCTGGTCATGGAGAGGTGCAGTGCAATGCTGGCATCTGTAGCAGAGGACAGTGGTACTACTACCATCACCTGAGCTGGCTGTGGGGAGGTGGCTTCTGGAGAGAAGACAGCAGGGGAGAGAGCAAATGGGACGCAGCCTGTGATTAACACTTGGAGAAAAAGGGGCTATTTGAGCAATAGGACAAGGCTGGCAGAAACATACCTCTGGATACCATCCAGTCCAGGGCCCCTGCTCAGAGTGGGATCAGCCAGAGCAGGATGTCAAGGGCCAGATTTTGTACCTCTAGCTGTGAGTCTGAAGTTGGAAGCCTTGAAGCCAGAAGTTTAGTATAGCACAGCTTATGCCAGACTTGTGCTGACAAGTTCTGAGCTATGTGGGATGATGCCAGTTGAGGAGGTGATTGTACCGTCTGCTCTGCACTGGTGTGGCCTCACCTCGAATATTGTGTGCAGTTTTGGGCACCACAATATAGAAAACATATTAAGGTATTAGAGAGAGTCCAAAGGAGGGCAATGAAGATGATGAAGGGCCTTGAGGGGAAGCCGTAAGAGGAGCAGCTGAGGTCACTTGGTCTGTTCAGCCTGGAGGAGAGGAGACTGAGGGGAGACCTCATTGCAGTTACAACTTTCTGGTGAGGAGAAGAGGAGGGGCAGACACCGATCTCTTCTCTGTGGTGACCAGTGACAGGACTTGAGGGAATGGCCTGAAGTTGTGTCAGGGGAAGTTTAGGTTGGATATTAGAAAGAGGTTCTTTACCCAGGGGGTGGTTGGGGACTGAACAGGTTCCCCAGGGCAGTGGTCACAGCACCAAGCCTGACAGAGTTCAAGAAGCATTTGGATGATACTCTCAGGCACATGGAGTGACTCTTGGAGATGGTCCTGTGCAGGGCTAGGAGCTGGACGTGATGATCCTTGTAGGTCCCTTCCAACTCAGCATATTCTGTGATTCTGTGATGCTCTGAAAAGATCATTTTAATGAAGTTCTTTTTCTTTGCATATCAACCAGTCACACATTATTATCTTCTTGCTTCAGATATTGTTTTGCATTATCCTTGCCATATGGAAGAAAGGAATGGTGCCGTTCTGATCTGTTGCCATAAAAATATGAAATGTTGTTTGTGTGATCTTCAACGTAGATTAAAACTGGGAATTTCCACTTTAGGACAATTTTCAACACGTTGAAATTCATTTTATTTTCAATCTAGCAAGCTACAGTAGTGTCAAGGTTTCTTACAAATTAGAAATCTCATTAGAAATGGATTTGCAAAATATGTAAATGTTTTATTAATCTTTATAAAAAGTGCTTCAAAGTAAGTTGTTAATTGATAACTTCCTTTTATAATTTTAGATACTTTGATTTATAAAAGTCAAATTTGAGTTTTTTGGCCATTTAGATGCTTAAAATATTCAGTGAGGAAGGACTCTCAGAGTCAGCACAGCTGCTCCTTCTGAAGTCCCACTGACTTCTGGGAACAAAACATGATAAGAACATGAATGCTTTCAGCAAATCCACCACTGAAGGATGCTATTCAGCACAAGGAGTTAAGAAAGAAATATTGTGAAGATGGGAGCTGCGGGTAAGCATCTCTCCAGTAATATGTATCATCTGTGATATGGTTTAGTGGTGAACACAGCAGTGGTGGGTTAATGGTTGGATGATCTTAGAGGTCTTTTCCAACCTAAATAATTCTATGATTCTATGATCAGTTATACCTGAATTGTGAGGTGTGATGATAGAGGAGCCAGTGCAAGGGTAGCTACGATAAGTGGCTGTTTTCCTAACATTATAAAACGACATATGGATTTCCTTTGCTGAAGGTTGGCTTCTCCTGGTAATAGAAATAATACAGGTACAACTGCTCCTAATTCTCACAGATGGCTTAGGTATCGCTGTGCTAACTTCCCAGCACTCTGGTTTCTGAGGAGGTGGGGTGGCTGTGGTTGCAGCGAGCCGCTGCTCCCCAGGCAGGTTCTCTGCTCCAGCTAGTAAATCCTTCGAGAGCTGGGCTGGTAGCACAATGCAGTGAGCTGGAACTCCAGTGGCTTGAAGAAGAGCTGGCCTGGTCATAAGATTCATACTCCAACAGAGCCACACTGGAGACAGCCTGGGTCTCTCTCTTCTGTCTCAGGAGGTGGAGTACTAGTGTCCCAGCCAGCTCTGTGTAGGGCTGATGGGTTTGGACTTAGCCCTGTGGAGAAACACAGTCATTCTACTTTTTGCCTCATCTGATTCTGGAAGCAGAACAGGCATGGCGTGGTGCTTCCCACAAGCCAGGAATCCCAGCTGGTTTGAGCCATCGTCCCAATGGCACTGTTTGTCCGCCAGACAGCTCAGCAGCCTGGACACTGGGACAGAAACAGATTTGAGACCAGCTGTCATCACTACAACTCTGTGAGAATTAGACAAGTTTGTTATTCTTACAGGGGCACTTACAATACTGGGGAGATGGGTCTTTGCATCACTGTGTTTACAGGCTGTGGCCTGTACTATACCAGCACAGTCCCACATGGCGATCTCTTCTTGCCCCTTCTCATCTTCATTTCTTAATCAAACACAAGCAATGCAATGCTGAAAGGTGCAAGGCAAAATGTAAAATGATTTATTGGAGTATATTATATCAGTGCTTAAAAACGGTGCAGCAACTCCTCTCCCACCCCAAACAGCATAGGACTGTAGTCCCACGTATTTTGGATAGGAGTTTACTGTAGCACAGAAAGAGTTCCCGAGGCATTTGACATACAAAGGTCTTTCCTGGTATGAAATTCAGAACATTTTCAAAGTTTCTTGACAGTGCAGATGACAAGTTACTATTGACTAGATGAAGGGATGCCACAAGTGGGAAGTGATAGATGAGGAGACGAAGACAGCTCTTGGGGCACGGACGGATGCATCTCTACTGCAGTGCAGGGACAGATGTATTTTGTCAATCCAAAATTGCTTGTAAGTCGTTGTTGTTCAGAGTCACAACTGAGTGAAATGAAGCTGAACTGATTACTAACACTGAATCTCCAGTTCTTTTCTCATAGTCTGAATCTGTATATCATAGCTCCAGGTTAAATCATATGTGTCAGGAACGAACATAAATTAGGTACAGAGCTCAGAAGTGCAGATGACTGGAGAGTTATATGTTCATGAGATAAAAATTATATTTTTCTTCCCAAATGCAAGGGGACTTTTTAAAGAGGAGGATTTTCCTTGGAGGAAAGACCATTTCTGAGGAGTTTTTTCCATTGTTTTTCAGCCAGTCAAGTAAGACAAGCTACAAGAAACAGTGCAATATCACCTGAGTGTTGCAAAAGCAGTTGGGAGAGAAGAGGAGGATAATCAGGGATCAGTTGCTGGGGCTTTTGGCAGGGCTATTGAGCTAACTCCTGAAGAAAACCAAGCAATGTCCAATGTTGAGACCTGTTACAGGAGGTGCAGGAGGAGACAGGGGTGGATTCTCTTTCCTAAAAAATGATCCTGTGGTAAAAGAGGACAACTAACTATGAGGAGAAAAGATATATAAGTGACAAGTGGAGAAAATGCTTAGTAAGGGACACAAAGTGCCAGGCCTTTTTATGGTCCACTGATTCCCTTGCCAAGGAGCTGTGTCCTGCTGCTGACAGATAATCCTGGACAAGGAACAGCCAGCCATAGAAGGCATTTCAAGAACAGGGTGTATACAAGGCCAGTACTTCATCTCCACGACTTGGTGGAGGAAAGGAAGCAAAAATAGTGTTCTGATGGGTAATAGCAGGCATAGATGTGATGTTCTTTCATCATGCTTTGTTATGGTGTGGCAGCTGGGCTGAACATGTTCATTTGCACTGCATGGTACTGCATGGCGTCTCAGTGCTCAGTGAACATAGGTAGGTATCTGAAAACCAGGTATTAATGAAGGCTGCAGATCAGGAGCAGAGTGACCTAAATGCGATCACAAGTAGGCTTCAATATTGCATTGCAGGACAATAACTCCTGCACTAAAGCAAACAAAGGGTCATTTTGAACATGCGGGTTGCTGGCTTCATGCACTCTGGCAAGGACCTTCACACTGATGTTTATAAACCATTCTGAAGGGTGTCTGTGAATTGGACAGGGATTCAGCAAGGGCTGCCTAGTTCTCCAACACACTGCAGTTGAATTTAGGGGGTGAAGTACCATAATTGGGCTTGGGCCACCCAGCAGCAGTCAAAACTCAGTCAGTTGTGCCAGGCTGCACAGCTGTATAGTCCGGCACTGGGGCTACCACAGCCTGGTCAGCCTTTACTGGTGGGACTTTCTGAAGAGAGTAGAAAATAGCAAGTTGGACAAGCAGGGCAAGCAAGAGTAGAGATCGAAGACTATTCTGTAAAGAACCCAAACCATAGCAAAGTCCCTGGAAATGTACTTCACGAGAGCAAACTGTTGCACATGAAATGCTGTGCTATGATAAGGAGTTGAAGAAAAATTATTGGTGACTTTGCAGATGAATGACCAAAGCACCAACATGAGCAAATGAGCTCTTGATTTACCATAAAGGCATTTGTTAAGCTTTCAATGTTGAGCAACAGAAATGCAAAATCTCTTTCAGTTTGGTGGCAAGAGGCATCTTGAGAAGTAGGGGTACTCATCTGAATTAAAAATAAACTTTTTGCTAGACTGGTTGTTCCTGGCAGGTTACACCTGCTTCCCACCTCGTGCCTTGCTGCCACTCTGTCTGGAGCAACATGCTCTTAACAATAGCTGGTGGCTGGAAGGTACAGAGTGTGCTGCACTGCTCATTTCCCCTTCCTTCCAGCCTGATTGTTATTGCAGCAGTCAGGAGCAAGAAGGGCTCTTTAACACCATTAAGTTGTGAGAAAATGTGACAGTGAGGGTCTGACTTCACGCAGTATGAAGCTGAAGGAAGATATTTAAAGAGAGAAGATGCCTTCCTGTAAGTACCCTGTACTGTACAGTGTATGTATATACACAAACACTCACATGCACATGCATCCAGGACGAGGTGTGTGTCTGTGGGGGGAAATCCTGCCTGAAATAAAGTCAGTGAACAAACTCCCTTTGGCAGAGCAGAACTTCAACAACTCTGTGTGCCTGGCAGGACCTTGTGCACGCACTTGGGCACACTGTGAGTGCATTTATTCATTGTAGTACTGGGGAGGGCAGCCTGGGCCATGCTGGCAGTGCACTGAAACACAGCTGGGGCATGAGGGCTTGTCCCCAGTCCAAGCCTCACGCTGCATCCCTGTGCTGTCATGGCTTTCTGCCTCACATTTGGGCTGGAGCAGCTTTGCCTGCCTGCAACTCATGAGAGCATTGCCAGGGAGTGACCTTGCCCATCTCAAGGGACTGGCAGGGGCTCTGGTTGCTTGTTTGGGTTTGGCTTGGGGACTTTTTCTTTGTTTTTTTTTTTTTTTGGTTTGGTTTGGTGTTTTTCCCTTTGTTGTTCGTCTTTTTAACATTTGTTTGGATTAATCTAAAAGCTGGTGAACTGCCCTCATTTAGTCTCCTCCCAAAATAGGTAGAATAGTGTTCGAGGGTCAATTAGAAGAGCCAACTGGCCCTTGAATAACCCTGATACTACATTCACTGATTTCATCTAGCTTATTTTACCCTTGGCTCTGCCTTTGGTGAGGCAGAAATTCAAGAAAAGTACTTCTACAATTGACTTTAGTGGTTACTGTCTTGAAAATTACTATTTTAAGGTTGATTATAATTTTACTCTGGTTAATATTTTTCAACTGTTTTAAATTTTTGGAGGTCTAAGCAATAATATAAGCTCTAAGTGATAATATAGATGGAAATTTAAGATCCCAGCATAATGAACATAAATCTTGGTTTTCTTAGGTATAGGTAACATTCGGAGTTGCATTAAAAGTAACTTAGGGGCCCAAGGTTTAAAGACCTGCTCTAGTATGTTTACCTATAATGTGCCAAAACTTAAGTGGCTATTTTCATCTCAATCCCTGCAGGCAGAGGGCCAGCCACCTGATTTTATTAACAGAAAATGAGCATAGTATTTATTGATTCCTCCTGTTCATAACAATAGTTTTGTAATAGATGGATTCTCATTTGTTTTCTGTCCTTCTCTGGCACCACAAGTATCACAAACCAGCATCACCACATGTGACAGGCACTCACTTGCCACCTTCATCCTGACTGCACACTGCCCAGCTCTGTGGAGCACAGAATTAGGTGATTCCCAAAATCAGAGCTGTGATTCCTGCAGGAAAGCACTATGTACATGTCTGGGATCAGATCTGGGGCATTGTGCCAGGTTCTTTTGAGAATTTGGCCTAAGCTGTAATTACCACGACTGATGGCTGCCCGGTTCTGAAAATCTGCAATGTTACGGGTGCCGAACATTCGGAAAATCTGGAGATAAAAGGCCAGCCAGTCAGTGGAATGCTGTCTCAGTTTGAGGGTGACATGAAGGACAGCAGAACAAGTGCCATAGCTGCTTGTAAAGGAAATCAGAAATGTGTTCAGAGTAACCGACAGTGTCTGTTCAAGGTTTTGACAAGCAAATGCTTGTCAAAACCAAACCAAAGCAGGAGTATTACTAAAAAATGTCAAGCACACCTAATTCTGTGGAGCAAGTATAAAGTGCTAAATCCCTTCCAGAACAGTTTGAATTACCTTTAGGACTAGCATGTCCTCAGTTCCTGTGGAAGAGCTCTGAATCAAGAACCTTCCAGTTGCTCTGGGCAAATGCACCCTCACTTCATGGAGAGCTGTGGTGCCTTGACCATGATCTGAATTTCACCGAAAAAGCTGGTAATATTGCAAGCTGATGAAGAAAAAAAACTGCTGAACTGCTTTGGAGCTCTGAGGGGATGAAATTCATTACAGTTTAATTAATTTTTTTCTATTAATTTTAAAGATGTGTAGGAACTACTTTCAGAACTTCATTTGATTATGAATTATTTGATATGATTATCACCTGTAATTTTTTTTAATATCATAGAATCATAGAATCAACCAGGTTGGAAAAGACCTCCGAGGTCATCAAGTCCAACCCTTGATCCAACACTGCTGTGGTTACCAGACCATGGCACTAAGTGCCACGTCCAGCCTCATCTTAAAACCTCCAGGGATGGTGAATCCACCACCTCCCTGGGCAGCTCATTCCAATGTCTAATCACTCTCTCTGTAAAAAATTTCTTCCTAAAATTGAGCTTAAACCTCCCCTGGCACAGCTTAAGGCCATGCCCTCTTGTCCTACTGCTGGTTGCCTGGGAGAAGAGACCAACCCCACCTGGCTACAACCTCCTCTCAGATAGTTGTAGAGAGCGATGAGGTCTCCCCTGAGCCTTCTCTTCTCCAGGCTAAACAACCCCAGCTCCCTCAGCCTCTCCTCATAGGACTTGTGCTC
Source organism: Oxyruncus cristatus (assembly GCA_013399855.1). NCBI lineage: Eukaryota > Metazoa > Chordata > Aves > Passeriformes > Cotingidae > Oxyruncus > Oxyruncus cristatus. The sequence continues at coordinate 23,460 of VXAY01004501.1, forward strand.
AAGTCCCTTCACCAGCCTGGTTGCTCTTCTCTGGACCTGCTCCAACACCTCAATATCCTTCCTGAACTGAGGGGCCCAGAACTGGACACAGCACTCCAGGTGTGGCCTCACCAGCGCCGAGTACAGGGGCAGAATCACTTCCCTGTTCCTGCTGGCCACACTGTTCCTGATCCAGGCCAGGATGCCATTGGCCTTCTTGGCCACCTGGGCACACTGCTGGCTCATGTTCAGCTTCCTGTCAATCAGCACCCCCAGATCCCTTTCTGCCTGGCTGCTCTCCAGCCACTCTGTGCCCAGCCTGTAGCGCTGCAGGGGGTTGTTGTGGCCAAAGTGCAGGACCCGGCACTTGGCCTTATTGAACCTCATCCCATTGGAATCAGCCCAACTCTCCAGTCTGTCCAGGTCCCTCTGCAGAGTCCTCCTACCCTCTAGCAGATCAACACTTCCCCCCAGCTTGGTGTCATCTGCAAATTTACTAATGGTGCACTCTATCCCCTCATCCAGATCATCAATAAGGATATTAAACAGGTCTGGGCCCAACACTGATCCCTGGGGGACACCACTAGTGACCGGCCGCCAACTGGATGCAGCCCCGTTCACCACCACTCTCTGGGCCCGGCCCTCCAGGCAGTTCCTAACCCAGCACAGAGTGCCCCTGTCCAAGCCATGGGCTGCAGCTTTTCCAGGAGAATGCTCTGGGAGACGGTGTTGAAGGCTTTGCTGAAGTCCAGATAGACACATCCACAGCCTTCCCCTCATCCACCAGGTGGATCACCCGGTCATAAAAGGAGATCAGGTTGGCCAGACAGGACCCCAAAATCTGTTAGCAATACACTGAAAGGACATACATGTGTACGCACATGGCCCATCCCTGCACTGTTGGCACAGGTTTCTTTGTTCAGAACCACATTATGCATGTGTTTGCTATTCATGTTTCTGCTTCCCCAGCTGTCCTTTGGTATAAATTTAATAGAACTTTTTTTCGTCATTATTTGAAACAGAAACTATGGGACAATAGGAGCCACAAATATAAGATGTATGGAAAAACATTAGGCAATGTTTTATACTTTTTATGCAAATCTAAGCCATAATAAAAATACATTTTTCTCAGAAGAAAAATAACAGCCTTGGCTTTCTTTTCAGGATCTACACACTTAGAGCTTGGATCAGGCTGCAATGCCACGACACTGAGCTGGCCAAAGTCTACTGCAGAGGGTTTGTGTCGGGGGTGCCAGGAGGAGATGCCGACTGGCTACAGCTCTGCTGGAGACATTTTATTTTAAGTGGGCCTTAGCTTTAAAGTCCCCTGCATGTCCTATACTGTGTCATACACAGTTTTGAAAAATGAATGGAAAGACACTTAGGTGAAGGTTGGGAAAGATGTTTAATCTTAAGCTTTGCATTCCTCTTTAAATGTTTCTGAGCAACACCTTCACCTGTTATTAGCCTGCACAGTGTACGAAGATCCAGCTACTCTGTGCTTAACCTTTAAACAAAACTTCTGTGATTACTGGCCCTGGTTCCCAAAGCGACTCTGAGAAATGAACAGGACAGATGGAAGCAGCCTTTCCCAGTGGATGCTACAGAACATTTCTGTAATGATTTAAAGCTATGTTAAACAATAGCTTGTTCACATTCAAATGCAGAGCATCCCAAGATGCTGCATGAGGCAGGGGTGAGAACTGAAATTGCTTTTGCGGTGATGCTATGCATAATTAAAGGCTTATGGCTGAATCTTAGACCTAACAAACTGCTGAACAACAAGGGAAACAGCTCCCTAAGTAGTTTTTTACAAAACACAAAATATACTATCACAACAATAAAACCTAACTATCCAGCTGCTGGTGTACATGTGGTCCTGTGGACATCATGTCTCCTCTCCCCCACTGAATCCATCCTTTCCTGCTGCTGGAAAATAGCAAAGATCCTCCAAGGAGCAGCTGAAATGTTTAATAAAAGTAAGCTGGAGCTGCTTAATCTGTTTTTGCAATGTGGCTGCACTTTTTCTGAAAATCACGATTGTTCCTTTGGCAAAGTTCAGGGCAAAGTGAGAGCTTTTAGTGTGGCCCAAAGAGAGGGGAGAAAAAAGCCGCTTGCCGTCCTCTCTTTTGACGTGGCAAATAAAGGCAAATGTGTGAAGGTATTAGAGCCCCACTGCAGAGCAGGAAGAGGAAAACAAATGGCACCACACCATATGCTCGTAATCCCAATTAAAATGCATTCAAATCCATTTCTCTTCTCTGCAGCTTCCCTTTTCCACACCAGTGAACAAGCATGTTTGACAACAGAGTGTGGGAATTTCTAGTTCACTGAGCGGGTTTCCTTTCTCTTTCCCCCTGCATCTACCTGAGGCTGCTGCTCCAAACCCTCGCCACACACTTTATAGCAAGCCCTGTCTCCCCTCACCATACAGCCAGGCATTGCACACCATCCCAGGGACTCCAAGGGAGCTTCCTAATTGGGAAGCAGCAGACACAGTTTGAGGTAAAGCATTCTCAGTGGCAGTGGTGGGCTTTGCAGGAAATCAAACCTTTTAGGCTCCCTGAGGATGCTGCGCTTAGCTTAGCACCTTTCCCAGGCATGGAGCTTCCTGTGCTTTGAGGGGAAGCATCTAGCAGATGAGTAGGACCTTCTGTCTTCAACAGGCATAGAGAAGCAGGCACAGCAGCCAAGGTGATACCTTCTCAGTGCCACTGGCAAGACGGGGGCAGGGGGAAAACGCCGCAGGATGATTAGGAGACTGGAAGGTACCTTGGAGTCACTGGGGTCATGAACACATGAGAGGAAGGCAGCATGGGCTATTTATTAGAGGATGAATGAATAGAGGGAGAGGATATTAGTATGGCAAATCAATCTGCAAGCACCACATTGATTTTAAAAAATTCAAAAGCATGCACTCACCATTATAAAATCAAATAGGAAGAGCAACAAATAAATACGGTCTACGGTTTATAAAACTCTGGTTAGATAGATAGCAGAACCCCTTTCTCAGGTAGAACAGGCAACTTCCTCTGCAGCTTTTCACATTTCTACTTTTCACAGTTTTAATGCAGAAGTAATTACTTCCCTTTAAAGGTCCTTCCCTGTCCTCCTCATCTGTCTATTGACATAAAAGCTGTTGACTGGACGTATAATCACAGCATCGCTTTTCATTGTCTCTTGATTTAAACTCTGTTGCTTTCTGTCTTGGAGGGTCTCTAAGATCTCAATCAAGAATTCAAACCACTTGCTTACAACTTTGCAGTCTCCAGGTTTTGGGTTCTACATCCCCCTCCTTGCCAGCCTTTTCAGATTTCCATCCCACTGCTTCCTACACAGAGTACAGCTGCCAGGCTGATGATACAGAGATAAAATTCAATTCTCAAAGGTTTCCTTAGTAAAAGGATTTTAACATGCAGTTCCAGATAGTTTCTTCTGTATGCATTTTCTTTATGCTTTTAGGTTCACCACATCAACCTTTGCCTCTTGAACAGGTGAAGAAACCAACAGCAGAAGCAGGGTGTTAACCTCCATGCTCGCTCATGCCCCAGGGAAAGTGAACAGTTGGGGAAAATAGATGTTTAGTTGAGCTAGAGGCTGCTCTGCAAACTAGTAGGAAACAGGATCTAATGGATGAGGGTCATTTCTTCCTTTTGCCCCAAGCTTGACTTCTCCTGACACTACAAAGCTCCTCTGTCCTTCTCCAAACTTCTCAGCATTTTGTACGGACCCCAGTTACTCCTGTGTTTTTCAGATCTTCTCTTTTGTCTCCTTACCCCAGGCTCAATCTCCATGCTGAGCTAGTCTCAGTCACACTGTATTCCCATTTGATCTGGCCTGGGTCATTCGCTGTGATAGCTTTCAGTAAGCTGCCTGCCTGTGCCCCCAGAAGAAATGTCTCCTGCACCAGTGAGTTCCCATCAGCTGTCTGTATGCATTCTGATGCCACAAGGTCTCCAGCAAAGGTCCAAAAGGGGAGGTCACGTATTATCTCATTCTTCAAAAAGGCAGAAAATTTCTAGAATATTTCATCCTGAAAAGGATACCTAGCACAGAAAATTCCATTCAAATGTTGGGAAATTTTGCAAACAGCCTCTTATAAAAAGAAATGCAGGAAAAGGAGGGCTATTTGTGGCACCCCAAGTCTGTGATTGAAATAACTATAGGACCTCTTGCCCACTCCTAACCAGGAGTACGAGCTCCCAAATGAGCTAAGTAATTCTCTATGTCAAGCCATATTAGTGCTGTATGAACTGTAATATTTACTTTACATCCTCTTACAGACAATGTCGTGATTTAAACTGGATCCCATAGCTGTTGCAAACAACACCATTATTATATAGTTTGTCATCCCATGACAGCTGGTAGAAATGAGCTTTGTAATTCACATGCAACTTTGAAAATGCATCTACACTTCTAACCTTGTCACCCACCATGACTTTTTTATGGCCACTTGGACAGGCTTCTACCGAACAGGATTGGTACTGATGCTTCAGGCAAATTGAAAGAAACATGTGAACATGAGGCAGGTTTCTCCTGGCATATGCTGATGCTATGCCTGTGGTAATTTTTTGCTGTGCGACTGTGGAGACCATGGTGTCTCTGTCATGTGAAGCAACCATGAGAGAAATCTGTGAGGAGGCACATTTTGAGGTTGCCTCACTATTCACGGTTTGGCAGGCCCATTGTTTGCACAGCATTAACACCAAATTGATGCTTTTGGGAAACTCCACCTATGAGTGATCCAGAAAACTTCCTGGCCCGACAAGACTTCAGCCAAGTGCACTAATTGTAGGTGGCAAAATAATTTTTCAGAGGAAAATGACTGGAGAGAAGAGAGGGTGAAAACACAGAGCGGATGAGATAAGCAAAGGACTGATGGGCTACAGTGGGATGGACAACATAGGCAGGACAAAGTATTAGTGCAGAAGGAGGCAGAGACTGTGGGTACATTTGTGAAGACTGAACAACCTCATTATTAGAGGCTGTACTTCAGCCGAATGGGGTTCATGTTTGTCCTCTCCCTATGTCTCTCTCTGCTTGCATTCAGCTTCTGCTGGCATTGTCTCTTCCTCTCACACCTCTAAGACTTAAAGCCAGTTCTTCTTGGAGGTTTCAGGATCTGGCAGGACTTACAACATTGCCAAGAAAATTACACTGGGGCACATCACTTTCCCAATTCTTTCTATAGCTCCTGGTTATGCTGTGACATGCAATACAGGCTGATCTTGTTGGCTCTGCAAGCTTCTTGAGCAATCATTTTCAGATGTAATAGGTCCCTGATTGAGAAAATACTAAAACTGAGAAGTCTGGAAAAAATGACATACTCTAATGCTTAAAGAGAGTATAAAAATCATGCTTACAGTTGGATTCTGTTGTTTGGTAACACCGCAACCAAATCAGATACAGAGGTTAAATCATCAGGTCTTCTTGATGTTGGCCAAATCCTTCTTCTCAGATGCTTTTCAAAGCCAGGTTAACCCAAGTGCATAGACACAATTAACATACTGGTGCTCATGGGTTGACATTAAAAAAAAACGTATAGAAGGTTGTTAGAGGTTAAGAGTTTGGAGTACAAAGGCAGATAAAGATGACTGCTTACAGCGTGAGCCCTGAGGTGAAGGAGAAACTATCTGCCTTCCCCACTTGCTTCACCCACCGAGCCCCCAGGACCCGGCACACGCCTGCACAAGGCACAGCCCTCAGATAACCTCACATTAAAGAGAAGAAATGAAACAACCAGCACTTCCCAAGTGATTCAGACTGAAGTGCAGAGAAACATCTCTGGTTCCAAGGGAAAACGGAGATGATAAATCAGGGAGCAGCAGCCAAAGCACCAGCAGCCAGCCACCAAGGTGGCTTTCTGGAGCATATCTCTGTGTCAAAGGTCCCAAGAAACCACCTCACTTCCACAATTCTAGCAGCCATGAGTGACCAGAAGACAGCAGAGAGGTTGATGCAGCCTCTGTCCCAGAAACTGGCCTGGGAGAATTGAGTGAAGGAGACAGTGCTGAAGGGCACTGCTAGTACTAAGAAACTGCAATGCAACCAGGCATTTTAGAAAATAGAAGAGACAATACTGGCTCCAGGAGGTCTCCTGAAAATGCTCAGAAATGAAGCTCAATGTGGTATGAAAAATATTTCACTTCCAGGGCAGTTTAACAGGAGCAGCTCCCTCTGGAAGGGAGGAAAGCTGCTCTGGGTCTTCCACATAACAAAACACGGGGCTGAGCTACACAAGAACCTTACTTATCAAAATACCTAATTCAGAACAATCAGAAAAAGCCAGACAGAGCCAGTGTGTATTTATGTCAAGACCTTTTCCCTCTATTTAAAAAAAAAAGAAAAATCAAAAAAGAAGTCAGGAAGAATCACAGGTTCAGTCCAAAGCCATCCCGGAGCCATGGAGCCTGGAGAGCTGCCAGGCAAGTTGGCAGGAAGTCAGGCAGGCTTGTGATGGAACCTTGCCCTGTGCTTCACCGGAAGTTCATTCAAACAGAGACACTTCTGCAAAACATTTTGCTTACGACAAATCGGCATTCTCTGACAAAAACCTGTGCTGTTGGAACCCTCCAAGCCAGTGTTCCTTATGGCATAATCATTCCTTACGTAATAATAATAATAATAATAAAACATAGTAAACAAACAAACAAAAAAAAAAGCCAAAAAAAAAAGGCCAAAAAACCCCTGGTTGTGTCATTGCTAACATTAATGGGCTACATTATATATAGTTTTGTCAGTTACTCCTTATATGGAGCAAATCTTAAAAATGAGACCTCAAGCTTTTCAGCCTGATTTTTCTCTAGTGCTGAAGGCTCACATTTGTTACCCTACAATGTACACAAATATAAAAATAATAGTGAGATTTTGGGTGAAGACAGAGCAATTTTATTGTATCCATCATCTCTTCATTCTGGATAGCATTTTTCAGATATTACAGGCTGTTGGTTTTGAATTCCTCCTTGTTTCTACTGAATCCATTAGATAGAAAAATATGGATAATTTCTCTGCAGTACTCAGCTTACATAACAAGGGCATAACTCTCTCACTTTGAAATTACTAACTTAAGCATTTAGAGAAAGAGAAATGTAGAAAACATATACACAACTTGGAATACTTGAATAGCTGAGAGCATTTTACTTTATAAAATGAAAAAAAAGACAAGATGAGGGATATTTCCTCTTTTATGGTTTTGAATGATACTGGAAACCTCTTTTGTTCTAGCATCTCTTCCAAAGGAGTAACCAAAAGGCTGTAGGATAAGGTCTGCATACAAACTAGGGACCTAGTCCCACATACCCTTCATTTACCTAAGCACCAGAGCCAGACATGGGAGGCTCTAATTCAGATAGCTATGACATAAATTGCCAAGTACTCTTTTAAATTAACCAGAAGCTTATAATGGCTGTATTTGTTTTTCATGTACCTTCGAAAGAAAACAGACATCAGCTGCTATTCAAATTTTCTTTCTTTGCCCCCAACTTATGTGAACACAGAGCATAAGATTAAGACATTTCCAGCATGTAAATTCAATCATGTGAGAAGTCCCACTGATTTCAGCCAGTGGCTTCCTATTGAGTCAGCAAAGTACTTATGCCTGCGTGTGATTTTAAGATGACTAATCTCCCTGGCTGCGCCTGCACTGGTGGGTAGGTACATCAGGCAGGATGTCCTGCGGCCCTGGCCCCCAGCACACGCCCTGGCTACATCCTGGCTCTGGTGTGGGACAAGATTGGTGTGACCTCAAGTTCCCACATGCTGTGCTTTCATTCCCGTGCCCAGAGCCAGCAAGAAGTGCAGTGTACTTTGTGACAGCCTGCAGCCGGGCTGATTGAGGGGATGACTGGGGGGTATCGGTGGTGCTGCATGGCCAAAAGCCCAGCTTCATGCCTAGTGTTACCCACATGCTGAAACTCTTTGGTGACTTGGAGCGGTACTGTATCAGCCCCCGCTCGAATGAGACATTCACAACTTCTCTAATGAACCTCTCACAGTCTTCCAATAATGCAGCTATTTATAGACTAGGTCTATACTGAATAGATTGCAGAAGCCGCACAAAAGCTCACCGTGTTTCAGCAATGAAGCTGTAGAGAGACATCACAGCAGACCAAAACTACTCAGTATGGTTACACACAATCAGTTATAATCTGCTGTTTTGCATGATTAGATTCCCTGCTGAACTGAAAAGTTAATGATATCTTATTACATTTATAAAATTTTCTTAGAAGTAAAAGCTGGTTTTGTGAAGTACATGAATTTTCAAGTCTTACTATGGCCTAAGCCTTGGTCTTGCTCACAACCTCAAATTCTAGGTGTAGCATCACTGAAGTTTAACAGAATACCCCCAGTAATCAGTACAGAACTTGGACATAGAAACCATCACTAATCATCTAATCTTTCTTTTTTCAAATAACTCTTTTTAGGCTTTAGCAAACATTGAGGGTCTTGTGGTCCCAGCATGTATCATAGGGAAAAAAATACTAATTAAAGGATGATTAAAAAAATGTTTGACCAGTAAACTCATGTTCTTTTTAGCATCCAAGTCCATTGCATCTTAAATTTTTCTATTTGAGATGTGCAAAATGCAGGTAGCACGAAGCAGCAGGCTTGTGGCTCACCTGAATCTTTCTTGGAAGAAATCAGAGAAAGGATTTTACTGCCTTAAACCTTCCCAGACTTCTGTCTCTATGACACTTGTTCATGAAGTCCCAATAAACAGCAGACTTACACAAATATGCTTTGCTTATGAATGTTATGAATCTTTTTCAGAATCTTCTGAGAGAATCGACATTTGATACAGGTGTTGGAATAAACACTGTAAGCCTTTGGCTTCCACCACTGTGGCCAGAAGAGGGTTCAGTGACACCCTTCAGCACAGAGACGCGCAGCTCTTGCTACTTTCTCTGGGTCCTAAGGTTTAATCTCTGAAAAGAGCAGGGATTTCCTCTGGGGATGAGGAGGAAGAAAAAAACTCAAGACAGAGAAACTATTTCATTACAATAAAAAGGAGAAATGGATGAAAAAGATAAGCAAGGGTTGTCTTCTCTTCTGGCAACGGCTTCCTCTTCAGCAGACCTGAAGAAGCTTAGTCTCTACATTTTAGCCCGGTCTGTAAGGGTAGAGGCCGAAAAGGGACTTACAAACCTACTACTTGGAGCTGCAGAATTCTATATTTAGATGGCATTGAGACTCTCAGTATTTCTCCTCAGTCCACTCCTGTTTCTGCAAGTGCACTGAGTACTCTGATGCCCAGGTCCTTGCTACAGGCATGGGAAAATCATATGATCCCAGTCACCAGCAGTCTTGGTACCCCCACTAATGCCAGTGCTCCCAGAGGATTCTTGAACTAGATGTTCCTGCACTGGGGTAGACCATTGCTGCATCCTAAAGAGAGGAATTTTACATTCAGCCCTCCTCGGGTCAGTGACTTTTGAAGAACGAGGTTGGGCTAGGCACATGGATCCACACCGAAGTTCCTGTTGCAGTGGACTTGTATGAGTAGCCTACAAATTCCCAGGGATTCTTGAATAAAACTATTAAACTATTAAACAGCAGCTCTTCTGACCCTGACATATCCACATGGGTTTTTTCCACCTGTCTCATTGATTTTTTTTTCTGAACAGAGAGAAAATGAAGCGAGGCAAAGCAAAGACCTTAGCCCAATTGTGTAGCTTCACGGCAGAAAATGTGTTAATGAAGTTTCTCTGCTTAAAGCTGAGTTTACAAAAACACTGGTGGTACCTTGTCTAGCATTGCTGACTGTCTTAAAAGGAAATAATTTGGAAGGGATAACACATTTTGTCTCACATAAGGTTCCTCCGGTGCTCACCAGTAAAATTTGACAACGCCAATAAACAACCAAAGATTTTACTATCATATTATTATGATGTTTAACTGTAGGTACAGTATTAAGTTATAAATATGCTCTGTAACAGATAATAAATGCGGCTTATCACTCACTGATTAGTTTAGAAACTCTTTTTTTTCTGCAAGATTTAAAATTTCTGGTGAAATTGGTGAGGAGCGTACTCAGCACATCCTGTTAGCTGAGTCAATTGAAATTGCACCTGTTCTTGGATGCAAGTCATAACAAATGCAACCCATATACATTGTAAAGAAAAGGACTTGTATGCACTTTTTCCAATTAACATCTGCCTTTTGGCAAGTCATTAACCTATTTTCTCACAAAGAAACAGCTTCAATTGTATTATCCACCCGAAGCGTGCAAAAGTCCCTGAGGGGGTACTCTGACAAAAACATACTGTTCCTGGATCCGGTGCAAACATACATATTCATTAATTGTTTGGGGCAATCAGTACAGAATTTCTGATTTTTACAAGTCTTACAAGGTAAACAGGTTACATAAAGCTATGACCCAGGAAATAGTCCCATTCCAGCTGTGTATTCAATAGAAAAATCAAGAGTGATTTTATGCTATGAAATGTCAACGAAACTAATTCAGCAACACTGTAACAAGACTTCTAGAAAGAAAAAAGAACATCGTTTCCCTAAAAATATGACTGCGTATTTATTTATTTAAATAAATATAAATAAAGACGGGAAGTGGTATATTTCAAATCCCTCATGCTACACAGATCTGTTCAGGACATCCTAAAATAGCAATGAGAACCTATTCTACCACAATTTTTCCTGCCTGAAGATTAATTTAATCAAAATTCAAAACTAGAGGTTAAGTTTCTCACCATAAAGGTGATCATGAAACAATGAATTATTATATTACACCTGTAAAAGCAAGAAACAACAAACCCCCAAAGACAGGGGAGTTGTTCAGACACATTCACGTCAGGAATTGGTTTTCCAAAACCCAAAGTTTATAAAAAATATGTCAACAATAGTAAAAAGTGAATACTGAATAGTGAAGATTTGTGGAGAATGCAGTGGTGTGTTTAAAAAAAAAAGAAAACCAATCAGGAAATTAAACAACCTTCAAAAAAATAATAATAAAGAAAATCAGAATACAATTTGAGTGGTCAGGTTGGTCCATAAAGCACAATGGATTATTGGCATAACTGATGTCTCCATCTGATTTTGCCCTGGTATTTGAGAAACTGTATTCAGATCAAAAGAAAAAGTGAAGCGCCTTAAGGTACAGCATTGGAACATTCTCCCATTTGGTGTTCACCCCCTCAGTGATACTTAGGAACCTCTAAATGTGTTCACAAAGAAATACCTATTGCCATCCAAAATGAAAAACTGAGAAAAGTATCTTTATTGCCTCAACATTTTAATTTATGCAATACCCAAGATAAAAATTCCATTAAATTCCACTAAACTTTGATGGGAATTTCAAATAAAATTTAAGACACAGTAGTAACTGGTGTAATTTCTTTCAATTTGGAAGAGCATTTTTGGTTCAAACTGTCTGCAGAAGTACACTCCAAAGAGTTGCTGAGTTACTGCATAGTGCTTTGACGCTAAAGGAATTTGAAGTTGGGTTCCTCCAGAGACAGTCTCCCAGCAACAACAGCAGGAGAGGTTATTCCTGCTGCCACCTTCTCTCTCCCACCACACAAACCTTGGGGATCTACTCTGTGTCATTCACACACGGGCAGTTATTCTTTTTAATAAGTAATTGAGCCATTTCTGCAGTAGCTGGCCTGAATGCTGGAAGCAGTCTTTCTCCAGCAGGGTGGCCTATTTACATTTACTATCAGAGGGATAATTTAAGTTTCAGGAAAGCTGTACTACATCAGGTAGTTCAGCTTCTTTAGAATACACACGGGTTCTCAGTACTTCGCTGCAGATATAGATACAATACACTGTATTGTTTCTATACAATATACATACATAATTTTCATAATTTATAGACCCATGAAATTATTTTCCGCCATGGTGCAAAAGAACAACTAAGGCTAAATAGCAGTCATTTTCCTCTAGTTTTATAATTCAAATTAGTCAAGTCACCAGTCATTTGACAGAGTACAAACCCCAGAGTAAATGCTTCTGAGAGTTCAACCAGCCTCTTCAGGTGCTTTTAAAGGAAGTTTTTCTATTTCATAACTTTATTTGAAATTATATGGATCAAGAGAACATGATAACTAGCCCACATCAGTGTTTCTTTAAAAAAAAATGTCATGTTTGCTGTTTGTGGCTGTGTTTTAGGAGAGCCATCACAACTTGAGGAAAATATATCTGTTCTGTTCTCAACCAACCATGACTAGCTATTCAGACATCACAAGTGCCATGCACGTTGAGCTCCGATATCAACAGACAGTCTGACAGAATGACAAGAATGTGTCTTAATTTCAAACTGTTATGTTAGTTCACCAGATTCACAAACAGCAGAGGAATAAACTGGATTAAGTAGTAAATGTTCCAGATAATAGGTACTGAAAAGGAAGAAGGCACAGTTATAGGAGCTAAGGCAGAAAGGAAAATTTCAGCTGAGATTTTATTAAAAATACAGAAGTAAAACACATATCCAAATCTTGTTGATAAATAATCCTGAAAAAGCTTAAAGAAAACCCCTACAGATTTAAAACATGTATGTAGTCCACTAAGAGAGAAAAAGAAAAAAGCAAAAAATTATAATAGCCACATGGTTTTGTGTCTTCTAATGGAGACAAGAACATGAAAAGACCACAAGAGTATTTGCAAACGCAAAATGCAAAGTACATTTGATGTAAAAGACAGCATTTACGTAACTGTGTGTTATACAGTATTATAAACAATTGCATAACCAAAGGTCAGGCTGAAATATATAATATTATTCTTTCACAAAAAATCTGTGGCTAGGATGCTGCATAAAAATAATTGCATCCAAAATTTTATAAGAGAACTCCTTGTTTGCCATAAACAGTAGTACTTATGACTGAGCTGAAAATATATAGTACCTGTTGGTAAAATTTAGAGTTTACCAAGGAAGTGAGGTGATGTCTGGCTATCTGAAGGTGGTTACTAAGAAAAAAAATGAAAAGTTATACAAGAAAAATTGACTGCACATTTCTGTGGCTTGAACTGCAATAGTATTTGCACAGTGAGCTTCTGTACCTAAGCTGAAGTCCATTGATGTTAATGAGGTTCAGCCTGGAAAATGAGCTTTATCTATATACAGTCAATTGCAGAATTGGATTAAAATACTCTCCCCATTTAAACTGTCCTATTTTTCAACATACATGTGAAGTTGCAGAAATTGGATGACTACCTAGTTTTGAATGTGGATTTACAACAGGTGTTCTGCAATTGCCATTTAAAAAAATAATACACAGGCATAAGGAAAATAGATGTTTTCCATTAAAAAAAAAAAAAACACAAAAAAACCCAAAACATAACATCATCTAAGAATTGCATCTTTATTAAAAATAAACCCCAAATCAACATACACTGTGAAGTCTTTCCTGACTTATGTCTGCATTCATAATGCATTACCTGATCGGGGACACTCATAGCATGCAAAACTTGGGCATATGTGGACTTTCTCATAGGGCAAGAATCTTTTGTATTTATGACCTAGATTTTTTATGATTTTGTGTTTGATACAAATATATTCTTCAGAAGTATGAAGTTCACTTTGATTTTTCTAAATATGAAGAATTAATTTTGATGGGAATGAGATAAGCAAAATGCATCAGCCTTGCAGCTGAATTCACACAGATGCTTCAAAGTGTGACTTAATTTTCATATTTGTGACTAAAAGTTTTCATACTACCTCTTCTTGCAATCGTTACTAAAATGTTTAGAAGATATAGAATAACTCACTACTTTTTGGTAAAATACTTGAGAGTATGTAAGGGACAAAGAAAACCTCTGGTATTTTTGGATTTAGGTCTTATTTAATTTAGGTGTTTGAGTAATGTTGCCTTAGCACAAAGAACATCATTTTCACGATCCTTGCCTGACTTTAAAAACCTGCATAGTGGACTTCCATAATAACTGCTGTTCATCTAAAAATATGTAGTTAGTGGCTTAGTTATATTCAAAGATCATGTTAGGTTGAAATAAGAGTCCTATAACAGTCAATGAAAATGATTTTAGAAAATATTACGTTTTGATTTCATTAAATATATAGCCAGAATATCTGCTTGCTACCACTGTTTAAAATTTTCTTTTTATTACATTGATTTGATGTTTTTGCTTATAGCAAAATCCAGTGCAGAAACATATTCACCAATATAGTTCATTTTCAGCTTTTATTTGTCCTGTCTTCCCTGAAGTAATATTTGCTGATCTTCTAAGCATTCTTTCAATTTATCTTCAGCTGAAGTCAGACGGTGTTCCAAGACTGAAACTGTCTGAATGAAGAGGACAGTAATTTCAGCTGGTTTTATATTACTCACACGGTATTATAAAAGTGTGCAATATAATAATGTAAGAAAACAAATTTTAACTCAGTAGGGGGAAAAAAAAAAAATTAGATGGCTTCTCCTTAGCTATTCCACTATCTATAACTGTATTTAAAAATTATGGCTTCGTATCCATGGAGATTGTCTAAAGGTTTCTAATTGTTTTCACAAAATACTTTCTCTGANGCTTCTCCTTAGCTATTCCACTATCTATAACTGTATTTAAAAATTATGGCTTCGTATCCATGGAGATTGTCTAAAGGTTTCTAATTGTTTTCACAAAATACTTTCTCTGAGAGAGAAATACATACATGCACAATATAAATTACTCTGAAAGTTGCTTCCATATTTCAGTAGAAAAACAGTCATCACTGGTGACCTCAAATGATATTTTCAAAAAAACTAAAAGAAACTTTTAAGGCATCCCCAAAAAAAAGGAGGTGAGAAAAAAATATACTATTAAAAGGCACTCTTTAAGAAACTATCTTCATCAGAAAAGGTAGTTTTTCAGACCTAGGCTGGCAGTTTCTTTTTAATCCAACTTACCACACAAATAATTTTCAACTGATGACTTAACTCTGTACTTCCAAAACATATTTCTTCAATTAACATATGTATTGCAAAAGAACAGAGAACAAAAAAACCCCTCAGCTGCTCCCTTTTGATTTGGCTTAATGTTAATACATTGCAGACTACAGAGGAGTATCTTAAAACATGGGGTGACTACATCTGTTATTACTAAAAAGTATTGAGCATTTGCAAGCAAGTGACTCAGAGTCATTGAAACTAGTATTTGTGCGGTTTCACTGATATTAGGAATTATTCCACTGCTTAGATTCCTACCTAAGCCAATACCTTGAGCACTAAGTTTGAAAAGGGATTTAATGGTACATTGGTAATTTACTTTGTTCATCCCCTGTTAGTACATGATTGTTGAAGTTGGAATCTGACAATGTCTGCTGAACAACTGGCTTCTGACAAATCTATGCTAGATTTCACTACTGAAAAATAGTGATTCTCTTCCTCCAGAGTCAAAAGTGCAACCATCTTTATGATTATGTATCAGGAAGCTTTCAGTTTAGCAAACACAATACATGCGATCTATATTTGCTGAAAGGAAAATAGCAAAACAGTCACTTGATAATACAACTATTCAAAATAACCCCACAGTCTTTAATGTTCTGATTTATTAACATGGTTTCTGGGGTTTTTTTCCCATTGACAGCATTGCCATTTTCCACTGCAAGTGTTATCTGTTATTGCATACTTACTAGAGTTAACACATCCAGCTGTCCCACAATGTGCTCCAAAGCACTGTCCAGGGACCGGGAGATGCCTGTTTGCTTGTCCTCATTATGCACAGCTGATCTGCTCTCATTCTCTGATTTCCTTTTTGAACTTCTTGCCAAGACTGAAGCAGGAGGCCTGTGCAGCTCTTCAGTTTTGCCATCAACCTTTAATACAGAAACACCTTTTGAAGATTCAGTTGGCTTTGTCCTCATTTAAGTAGAACCATCCAATACGATAGGGAGAAAAGTCTGGCTTTTAATTAAAAAAAAAAAAAAATCTGTTTACACATAGAATCATAGAATCATAGAATCAGACGGGTTGGAAAGGACCTCTGAGATCATCAAGTCCAACCCTTGATCCAACACCACTGCGGTTACTAGACTATGGCACTAAGTGCCACGTCCAGCCTCATCTTGAAACCCTCCAGGGATGGAGAATCCACCACCTCCCTGGGCAGCCCGTTCCAATGGCTGATTACTCTCTCTGTAAAAAATTTCTTTCTGATATCTAACCTAAACCTCCCATGGGACAGCTTAAGGCCATGCCCTCTTGTCCTACTGCTGGTTGCCTGGGAGAAGAGACCAACCCCCACCTGGCTACAGCCTCCTTTCAGATAGTTGTAGAGAGCGATGAGGTCTCCCCTGAGCCTCCTCTTCTCCAGGCTAAACAACCCCAGCTCCTTCAGCCTCTCCTCATAGGACTTGTGCTCAAGTCCCTTCACCAGCCTGGTTGCTCTCCTCTGGACCTGCTCCAGCACCTCAATATCCCTCTTGAACTGAGGGGCCCAGAACTGGACACAGCACTCCAGGTGTGGCCTCACCAGTGCTGAGTACAGGGGCAGAATCACTTCCCTGCTCCTGCTGGCCACACTGTTCCTGATACAGACCAGGATGCCATTGGCCTTCTTGCCCACCTGGGCACACTGCTGGCTCATGTTCAGCTTCCTGTCAATCCAAACTCCCAGGTCCCTTTCTGCCTGGCTGCTCTCCAGCCACTCTGTCCCCAGCCTGTAGCGCTGCAGGGGGTTCTGTGCACAAACATGCACACACACAAGGGCCTTCAGATTTGCTTTTTGTACCAGGTCCAATTCGTAACACCTCAATTTGTTCTGACCTAAGAGAGAATTCCAGCTGTGATGGATGAGGCAATAAGGGAAATTTCAGCAGCCTTTAAGTACATGTTTCAGGTACATATGATTGAGGAACTACATACTGTACCACTAGAGCTTGAATTAAAGCTCAAATACAATTGCTGAGGGGCGTCTTCTTCAAAAAAATAGCTCAAGTTGACAAAAGAATTCACTCAGAGCAGTCATATGGATGAAAAATCCATATGTGACTAGAAGATGACATGGGTTCATTCCAACTTCATAGCATGAAACCTTTGTTTAGCATAAATTAACCTCTTATTTCAGCATAAAAGGTAGTTCTTAGTTGTTTATTCAGTGACGTTACTTTTTGAGAAACGGATTCCTTCAGAAAATGAGAGAAGGAAACAACAGAAAAGACCTACACAATGTAAAGTTGAGAGAAATGACTTCGACGTATAAACATTGCTCCAGGGTGACCGAGCACGATCTTTCCAATCACTTTGGTTTTGCCTGTGCCTTAAAGTTCTTAATGGCATTTTTGAGTCATGAAAGGTTAAATCATCACTAATTCATTAGAAGCTCCCTTACAACAACTTTACCTGATTTATTAATGACTTTTGAAATTTCTTCAAAAACTTCTTCTACCTTGAGATAATTTTAGTTTACTTTTACACTGAAGTAAATTGAGGTAGGTGATATTTATTTCTAATTATATTAAAAATATCCACATTTACAAAATAAACCTTTTAAATGCTTCTTCCCTCACCATCCTGGGCTTCTCTCAACAGATCCAAACTGCAACCATTACTTTGACAAGACTGGGACTGTCACCATCAGGAAGACCACAAGAAAAGGATCAACAGGACTATCAGAATCCATGGAGTGGTGATACTCTTTCTACTTAATCTGTCTCTCTGTCACTCTTTCTCTCTCCCCACTCTCTGTTTTCATCTCTTTCCATCTCTCTTTACCTCACAGTTACTGTACTAAATAAAATCTGTACTATTGACTCCAGCATATGGTCTTGTCTGCAGCTGAATTTGGGCAGAGACATCTCTCTAATAAGAACCTGATCATAACAACGTCAATGAGAGAAAGTAAAGCAAGAGACAAGTTGTGCCTACCATCTACGTGGAATGGCTTTTTGTTTCACTTGCAGAGCACAGAAGCAAACCAAAAATGCCACAAACAAGAGTCAGTAGAAGACCATGGGTCTAGGGGGGGGAATGGCAGAAAGCAGAGACTGTGGTGAGAGAAGAGGGCAAAGAAGAAAGTCTTACCACCCTCTCTGGGTAAAAAGTTCCACTGCACAGCTAAGTTTTGAAAGGACACTTCTCAAGCCCTCAGGCAAGATCCCATGAAGTGCAGAGCGTAGGGTTGATAGGGACAGGGGGAGATACCCCTGCATATACTTCAGACTTTAACTTACAATGCTACAAAACCACATGGAACCCTTCTCAATGTTTGATAGTTCCATGGTATTTTTTCATATCACTTTAATTGATTTCATTATGAAGAAAGAAACAGATAAATTAACAAGAAGATACCTCCAGTTTCCTTTCAGCTCTCCTTTCTGTGCTTGGTAACTGATTTAGGCAAATGAACTAGGCATGCCAAATAATAAATGGCTAATGCAACTAATACTGAAATACATCAGTGATGTGTATTGACACTAGGTTGTGTCAAAAAATAAAAAAGCATGCTAGACATCAAACTACAGATTTCAAACATTAAACATCCAAGGCTGTTCTACAGAATGCACTAATGGTTATAACATTTGCACTGGACTACAGAGAACTGGCCTTCTTAGTCCAAGTCTACTTAAAGTCATGACTCATAGAGCAGTGCCTTGCCAGCCAGGCTGTTGCCTTCTAAAGGTATGAAACTGTGGAAGAATAGGTACTCTCTCCAGCCAAGCTGTTCAAGTTTTGTCACTGGTCAACAGAAAGCTTTAGTTCAATGGTTAGGATGCTCCGTCAGGAGCATGTAAGTCCTGCTCTTGTGAGAGGCTTTATATTTTATATATATAAGGGGATAAAATAAATAAAAACTCCATAGGAGAAAGGATATGAAGCCAGAAGATTCCCACTCCTAACTAGATGGTTTAATTACATCTTTCTCTCAAGTACCATGAATTCAGTTTTCTTCTCAATATGAAAAATTTTGTTATGTCAACTTCAAATTATTCCAAAGAGTTGTATACTGTGAAGGAGTCACTTATTAGCACAAAATGAAATAGAATACAAGTGGCTTGATTTTTGGACAAGGTAGGCAGAGAATGAATTTCCTATTTAATCTTATTTTGCTTTAGCTCCTGTGTTGTGTGAGTAAGATTCAGGTTGGAAACCAGCTCTTCCCAGACACCAGTGTCAATAAGCTCACTGTAAATAAACCTAGTATCATTTGTGTAATGTTAACAAAGCTACTTATAGTAATGTTTTGGGAAGTACATTCATTTTCTTGCCTTTGAATAATACAAGTAATTAATGAACACAGTCAAAACAGGTGTTACTGTAAACTTCAACTCATACTCTCGGACTTTGCTTAATGGCATTGTGTTTTGCAAATTCAGTGTACAAAGGATAATCTATTAATCTTCAAGTACTCAAAATTAATAAAAACAGATTTAACATTCAATGTTACCTAAATTTAAAAATTGTTGATATCTCAAGTATTATGATTCAAAATTAATTTAAATGAATGGAGCAGGAGAGGAAAACAATCTGAGGTTTTTAGACATTGCCAAGTTCTAAAAATAATTCTACTCTGAGGTTGGTCTTTCTCAAACAACATTGCTGCACTTCATACTGAAAACAGAGATTTGACCTTAAGCTCCCACAAAGTGATTACAAACTCTGCTATTAAACCCAACCTATATAGATTCTTCCAGCTCAAGGAGGAAAGCTGTCAATTCAGTAAACAGAATAAATGCTAAGCTAGTAAAAATCTCACCAAACACTTTTTTCTTACGTAAAATTGATCCAAATTTCAATGCATTGGACAACTAGGCTGTGAAAAAATGCTTTGTATCTTGGTAAAATGCCACCAACATTGAAAGTCAGGTAGAAGAAAAGTCTTCTTGTAAAAGTCTTCTTGAGATTCTTCTGTTACATTCTCAAAGACTTATGAGTAGTATGCAACATAAAAATACTTACAGAAGTAAGGCAAAGATCTTGATGTTTGTCAAAACTCAAAGTATCAAGCACAGACAAGCAAATAATGAACTGAACTGAATTCTGAGCTTTCAAAATTTTTAAGAGGGAAATGAAATGAGACCATTTCAAATTTTCAACTTATGTAACTTGTGTCCAAACAGATTTCCTTTACCTTTGGATACCAATCAGTTCATGTCCAACGCTTTTAGTCAGCACAATATTTTATTTATAAAAAGTTCTTTTTATAGAAAGTTTTTCTATCCACAGCATATTTCACATGAAGTGTTTCAGGAACTAGATGTTGCCTTTTCTTCAAATTTCCCCCTTTTTAAAGTACTTTAAATACTTTGAATACAATTCATAAACAATTCTTTATGTTGCCAGCAATGTAGTAAAAATGTCTCATAATTCAAAAAACCAAACTATTCTGAGAGACATCAGAGCTATAGCTTATTTTGAGAGAATACATTTTTATAAGGCAATCACTTTTAAATTGTTACTTCTGAGCAAAGCTAAGAGGAAAATTAAAATGTGCACAGTGTTTCCATTCACAGCCCGTTAGTAATAACATGAACTCACATTTGGGCAACTTCATGCAAGTTACAAACAAGAAGGAGAAGGAACAGATTTAATAAATCAATAGGAAGTCATTACCATGACATTACCAGCGGATGTTCAGCAGAAAATTAAATTTAGCTTATAAATGATGTCACAAACAGCAAGCCATAATTGCTCATCTTTGTTTTCTGTCAAGCAAAATAGCCAAAACTCTGTGGGTGGTACTTGATCAATTTGTGAAAAATCCTTACACATAACCTTATCACCTCTGCCTGTTCCCAAATGCTTTCCCATGAAACATTCACAGAGCAGATAGAAACAAACATTGCATCCCAATCTCCCTTTGCTTCATGATGGTTGAAAATAGAATCTGAGTAAATTGCATCCATACATATAACTGCCTGAGCAGTTTTATTTATAGAGATAAAAAAATTCCCTCAAGGGAAAAAAAAAAAAAAAAAGAAAAAAAATACAAGTCTCTGTCACTCAATTGGATATCAACAGTCTTCAATCCTCTAAGAGCTACAAATTTGGAAAATACAGACAACAGCTTCCAAATATGTATCTAAACGATCCCATAATTAAGATGGGCTTAATGAAAAAGCGACATTGGTAAGTTTCCGAATGAATCACAAAAATTGGCATGGTCTGCTTTTTAAAAATAATCATATAAATTGTGAACACATGGTACATTTGTCTACTAATACTAAAACATTTCTGATACTGTGATTAAAACAACTACAAACAATTAGTCATAAGTGGGGCATGAAGCTCAAACAGAGCGAAGAGCAAAGGCGTAACAGAGTAGTCTCCCACCTTATCAGACCCTGATTTCCTGTCTTTTGGTTATTTGAAATCACGGGAAGTTTCTCAGAACTAATAGTACTATCATTATCACTGCTTTTTTCCTCCTCTTGTGAACCTACCCTCGAACACAAATGGTTCACTGTGGATATGCTAAATTTAACTGTTTGGGATTTGGTTTTTTCTCTGTTTTTGTTTGTTTGTTTTGTTGTTGTTTTTGTAGGCCATAATCATTCACAAATCACTTCTATTGCTTTGAAATTATTTTTTTCAGTCAATGAGTGGCTCACATAAAACAGAGCTCTCTGGTCTATTAGGCTAACACTAAGTAGGTTAAACCGCTATTTGTTTTATCAGTTCCTACTGCAGAAAACTTCCCTGTAGTTTCAGCTGATGACAGCACTCTTCACTTCCTCCCCTCTTGCATGCACATGAATCAGCACAGCAACAACCTGCCATGTGCCCACTGTGGCTTTCTGCCCCTGCTATCTGATGAGGTAGTTCTGGTATAATTTATTTGTAAACTTTAACTGAAGTTTTGCATTCAAACAGTAAAATACAG
This sequence comes from Oxyruncus cristatus, assembly GCA_013399855.1. Lineage (NCBI taxonomy): Eukaryota > Metazoa > Chordata > Aves > Passeriformes > Cotingidae > Oxyruncus > Oxyruncus cristatus. The sequence goes on from VXAY01004501.1 coordinate 45,201, forward strand.
ATAAACTACTTGGTGCATCTAAAACAAAGTTCTACTAAGTATTTCTAGCTTGAGCAGTCCTCTTTCAGGACTTGTGGCATGGAATTTTGCACTTAAGTCTTTCATGTCATCTTATGCACCTGAGTCTTCTCCAGCTCTTAAAAGAATGACTAAGCTAAACCCAAAAATTTAAAGCACTTAATGTAAGTGTATCACAGCCAGTCTGACTCGGAAATACCATGAGGCACCACTGAAGGTAGTTCACCCTTCAGTTTAGATCCTGACCACCACTACTGGTATCAGGATACAAACTCACAGCCAACAAATCAAGTCAGACTATCAGACTGTAATCTTTAGCAAAACAGGCATTTTCACCTAAAATGAAACAGCACTTCCAGTCTTGAAAACAACAAATTCAGCCTGATGCTAACTGAATTTAGAGAGGCCACAAAGCCAGTACAGTACAATGAAAACTAGTTGCTAACTTTGGCAAATTTATTTATTTATTTATTTCTATTTTAAATTTAGCATTGCTGTGATGGCATGAAATAATAAACTCTTCTGTTCACAGGCACATCTCAAGATATCCAGAATAGATAGTTTTATGCAAAGAAATTATATCATACTTTACAACAGTTCTTTCACATGCATAATGAGAAACTGGCTACGTGGTTTTCTTATGTCAGCTTTTTCCCAGAGTGCTGCTCATGGTCTGAGAAAACACTGTAAAACAGAGTACATTCAATCTGAAGAAAGCACAGAAAAAGAACCAAAAATAAGCCTTGTTTGCTCCAAGTAATGTGGAAAATATTCCTATTTCCCTAATGAAAACTCATAGAAATCCACAAATATTTGAATGCATCCAGTTAGAAATAAATATTTCTGAATTTTTTTTCTAAACTCTCAGATCATCAGTAATAAGCTTTACTTAAAATCAGGTAATTTTCTCTCTTTAGTTTGCTCATTGATGTTAATTTCTAATAACAATACATCCTTGCATCAGTTTAAGCTTTCAGATAAACTAAAGATTTCCCCCCATAGAACAAGCAATACTGCCGAAAAATTAATAATTGGTAATTAAAAACAAAACAAAACCCAAACAAACAAAGACCGAACCCAAAGCATGTCATGAACATACAACACAAACTAGACAGAAATCACTGGAGGTTCAATAGCCAAAGGTAAGAATCCCCTGCCAGGAAGTCAATCCTAAAATAACAGTTCAGGAAGACCATATTCAAACACTTTTGTAAATTATAAAATTTATTGCACCACAGGCACTAAAAAATAGCAGTATAGCCTATGGAAAAAAAGCAAAGGAAGGTAATAAATTACTTTCAGTATATCTTCAGCTTCAGGAAGAAGCTTTGCAAAGTAAAGGACAGATAACATGAAACTATAGAAGCATTTCCACTACTTACAATTACAAAATAAAGCAACCAGTTTTAATTTAGGCAAATTACTTTGGACTGCATGTGTACATACCCAAGGGAACATCTTACAGCTGAAATCAATGTAAAAGTTTCAAGTGATGGTTTCTTTTTACCCATATAGAGTCCTAATAAAAAAATTACATTACACACTCTGCTTGAACTTCTTACCCATTATAGGACAGGGAAAAGCTAAAGGAGGGCAAGAAGAATACTTGTAACAGAAACTGGAAACATAATTAAACACTTACTAGAAATGAAGTAATGATAGAAAATTAACAACCCTATTTGGACAAGGCCTCCTTTCTACTACTATAAACAGAATATTTTGCTATATTTGATATTACAAATGTTAATGAATAAAAACAGAAATTAAAAAAAAAAAAACTAGGATTTTTCCAGCATGTTAGCAAACTCGAAGTATACTCGAGTTAGTATACTCCACGTATAGGGATTGTGGAGGTTCACAGAGGGCATCAAATATATGGGGGGAAGGAGGCAGAGTTAACTTGAGAGTGTGAAGGAGAGTACAGCATCCTCCCCAGGAACATATCTACTCAGAGAAATGACAGCCATTCTTCTGGATTGCTTGCTCATGACTCCTTTCTGTCCTCTTCCCCCCACTTAAGAAGCTGACTTCAAGTCTTTAGACCAATAGCTAGCTAAATAAATCTAACTGATCTTTAAAAAGAAACAATACCTGGTAACAACACAATTTATTGTACAGAGTCTTAAATTATATATAAGGGACAGCTCTTCATCTATCTCATTCAAATGCCTGGCAAAGTCACCTAGTATATCAATACTCCAAATGAATTTACAATGAAGTTCAACAAACCCAGAAGAATTTCTCATTCCTGAAGGTATGTTTACTCCTAAGAAGAAAATCAAACAAAATCACATACTTTACAATATGCAATTATTTCTCCTAGATAAGTGTCCCATATCTGTGCCCCCATCTGTTGGGGCAAAACTAATCTTCAAAAACTTATGTTGTATATAAATTATGAGAGTTAAAGGAACATACTTCTGTCTTGAACTGCACCTCTCAATGACACAAGACTCTTGCCAGGACAAGAAAAAGTGACCAATGTGAGCAATGCTCTCCCAAGTTGTGCAGAAAGCTGAGAAGGGCTGCAGTTCCTGCACTCCAGTCTGCACAGACCAGGGGTCTGGTGCTTCACAAAGATGGGAGGCTGATGCAGGGCAGACCCAGCCCAGAGCTGCCTGTGCTGCAGAGCTTCCCTCCAAGCACTGACAGGTCCTACATTAGCAGAGCCCCCTGCTGTAGAGGGAGCACACAGGAGCTGTTCGCCAGCCCATCCATAACTATATACTCATGCACACACCTACACACAATTTACTTCCAAAGTTATAGGCAAAGCTAACAGAAACTCCCTTCTGCCAGCACTGTACCAATGGTTTCTGTCAGGATAACAATGTCAGTGCTATAGTACGAATTTTCTTTTTTTGGTACTTCATACCAACATATCAAAACTTTATTGCAAAACAAATATAGACAAATCTGGACTGCCTCCTGTTAGGGAATGCTGTGAGCTGTGATCTGGCAGCTTTGACTTCCCTTCAGAGCAGGGCTAACAACAGGTGGGTATACCACTTGACCAGGTGGCTATCCTGGTAACAATACCACTGGCTTTTTACTCCTTTTGCTTCTATGGAGCAAACAATCTCCTCCAATTCAAATTATTTACAAGAAAATACCAAAGAATAAAAAGTATTATAAATTAAGTTAGTGATCCAGCATATTAGAGTCCAAAGTTAAATCCAACAGCAGCACAATTGCTTGAAAACTTTGACAAAGAGACAGATGCTATTAGGGAAAGAAAAAAGAGAAAGCCCAGTATTTCATAGCTTGGAACTGAAATCCCGTGACTATAGCCATGAACAAAATATTTTACTATGTAATAGTATGTAACAGAGTACTCTATTTAAACAGGAAACACTCAGCATTTGACCAAGGTTTTTGCTAATAAAGTGTTACACCTATAATGGATGATGAAGGTTTGAAGAGGACATCAAATACTTTAATAATAGTGTCACAAAAAACTCCCTTAAGGATAAAATCAAGCTTCAAAATTTTCACTGAAAAGTCGAATTTATGTGCTTTTATTAGGCTTCACATAATACCTGGAGAAAGTAGCAAAAGTCTACACCAAGCTATTTCAGTGCTCAGCACTAGTAATATGCTGAAGGTTTGGACAAGCTGTCCAATTTGTCCAGGTGAAAACAATACTCAGTGCTGCTGATCTTAGTTCAGAACTGGGATTTTTAAAAATTGCTTTAATAGCACCAGCGTAACTTTGTACTTAAGTCAGTTGATTTTTACAATTTACTGTGATAGGAATCAAATTCAGGAACTGCAGACACTGACAAATTTGAGAATTGCATACAAATATCCAAGACATATTAACTTCAGAGTGGTCTGATATGCCTGTTACACTTTTGAAAAATAATTTATTTTAATTAGGGTTCTATTTAAAACTTCACTCAAAATACACACATTGTTCAGCACCAATTAAAATGCTAAATGTGTTGGCACATAAGACTGGTAGATAGGTTCTGCTTGGCTGTATAAAAAAAGGAATTCAACAACAATAAAAATTACAGCTAAAGCATCGAGGTTGCTAGTAATAGCTTTATTTTGAAATGGTTCATAATTTTCTCACCCTGTTGGGCTGTGACAATTGGAACTTTGAGGAAACCAAAATAAACATCTTAGTGATTTAGGAATATGGTCTAGAGTTCTGCCAGTCTATTACAATCAGAATTGTAAAAAAACCCCAAACACCTAAAAATCTCTGTGATTATCTGAGAGAGTGGGATCCATTGCTCAAGCTACCAGTATCTAAAGATTTATAATCTCCCTGTTTGACACTTGATATTTGTATTTTAGCCAATTTCTTCTTATCTCAAGCGACAAATATTAACAAGCCACTGAAGGTGACTAACTGTCAGCATGGGATAAATGGCAACAGCACTCTGACTGAATTTGGGTGGTCAGGGCAGGAGGAAAGACAGGGATAGTGGCTGACTCAGAGTTACAATTTCAAGAACATTTAGTATTCTTAAATTTCACAGGAACACACTACTAGAAGAGGTCTTGATCACTGAATCTGATCCTCAGGGACGAGGAGGAATTTGCATCTACACCATTCTCATTGAACAAGCTCTTATTTTGGAACTGACATCATCTTCCATGGTGGATTTCTTTTATTATTATTTAAATTTTAATGATTAATGTCCACAAATACAGACAAAACCTAGTTTATACAGATTATGTTCTAGCCAAGTGAAAGGATAAACCCTTCCCATTTCTGCATCAACAGATGCTCTTAATATCACAGGGATCACATCTACAATCCTGTTGACTTTTGTTAAAATAAATATGGATAGATAAATAACAAAAGTAGTCAGCTAAAATGTTGGGCTTTGTTCTTCATTTCTGCAAATTATGCTGGGAGAGAGTCCTTTTTTTCCTTAGTTTTTAATGTGAGAACATCTTCATATTGTTAGTGATGTGACACAACTGGCCATTTTGCAGTCAGCTTTCCTTCCTGCCAACCCAAAAGAAGGTAGTGAGGGGGAAATCTAGTACAAAATCCTGCCTCTCTCAGCACAAAGTGTTACAAGGCCAACAACTTGAGGAAGCCCTCCCCCGTGATTCTTATAGAATTCCTTTCCCACTGAGCTGCAGAGCGGCAGTTGGCGAACACAGCTGAAGGAAAACAACCTGGTCTAGTGTCCACAACAATCCACAACTTCATGTTCCAGATCACTCTTTCTTGAAATAAGAGAAAACTCCACTTACATGGTCCATTCTCTTTACTGATACTTATGTGACCAGAAAAGCTGAGGCACTACAAGCAGATATACAACTCAAAATAAACTAGAGCAATGCCTATTCCTTCATTCGGCAATGTGCAGCACCTTTTGCACAGAAGAGATTCTGCAGAAAAGGCTCACTGTGGACTGGCACATCTCTCCATTTAATGTAGAAAAGTAGAAAGTAATAATGTAATTTATGACTTTTAAAAAAATAGAGCATAAAATCTCATAGGGCAGTAAAAAAAGGATATATACACAAAGAAATATCTCCTTAGAATATAAGGCTATACATAAAAGGTTATATATTATTTTTATATATATTTTATATATATATAAATTTTTTCTATATGTGTAATAAATTACAGCTCTGTTCACTATAGTATGAAAAGCTCAAAAACTATGTGTGTATATATATATTAGGAAAATAAATGGAAAACACTAAATAAAGGGTTTACCACTTGAAGATAAATGCCAAATTCCACTGGTCACAGTGCATTATTTTAGTAATACACCCATCCAGATGTAACACCCATGTCACTCTTCTGCATACATTCCGTATTTAATTATGTTTGCTGTTACATTATTAGCACTTGTGGTGTGTTTGGCATTTTTTTCTTCATTTTTAACAGCCACACAAAACATTAACATTAGTATTCTCCATGTATTCAAAATGGGAAACATATGACAACACAATTAAATATATATATATATATACATATATATATACTAAGTCATTGTTTAACTTATCTTCCTATTGGTCTAGCATACAAAACATGTCTTAGAATTCTATTTCTATTAGTGACATCCAGATCAAATCCATCACAATCTAAAACAACATTCAGTATCAGTTGTCTTTATATAGGTCTATTAATTCAGTATATTCATGTATAAACGCTGTATGGAAGTCGTGACCAAAAAAACAAATGAACCTACATCACCAACTATTTCTTTTAGAGGTCAAGGAACATCTGTTGGCATGACTAATCACACTGGTAGACCAAACCAGGAGCATCAGTATGTTGCACAGACAGGACTGAAAGCCACATATACAACTGAACACAAGGGTAGAGCTTGCTCATGTCACTGTATCTCAATAAACTACCACATGTCCATCCTGTGTAAAGTCCTCTGGTTAGACTGAGACAAAGAGAAACAACAAACTTTTATTCTATTTCTGCTTGCCATTTCTTTGGCATTGAGGTCTGATGCTTTACTGACCAACAGAACAGAAATTTTAAGATTCTTAAAATTCACCATGAATTTCAAACTAAAGTCCTCTTGGTGATGATCCTCTTAGTGATGATTAAAGTTGCAGTCTCCCTACATCTTTTATGTTTTTAGAAAAAATTCCCTTATTCCTGTTAATTTTATGATCTTTTAAAACTTCTGAAAGATTACTTTGGTATTTTATGGTAGCGGCCTGATAGATCGCAAGAATCTACCGAAATGTGTGTCCACGCAAGGTACAAGGGGACGTATCATTTCTCATACTCCAGTGAAAGTACAGCATCACTGGCACTCCCAGTCTTCTACGTCCCTGCATCTTAAGGAAAATAATTCATAATAACAACAGACAACACTAACGTTAAGTATTTTCTAGAGATCAATCAAGCTAAGCGCTTAACACTTACAGACAACATACTCCCGCTAAGAACAGCAGCTCAGACTTTAAACTGTGCTTGTGCTCCCCTGTGCTCATGCCCATGTGGCACTTTGAAAGAAAAGCACGTTTCTCTAAAGAGCTTGGTTGCATGGGTTAGCGTTGGATAAGGGATATAACTGAATTGAAAGAAAGATATATACGGATACAAATAATAAACACTTCACTAAAGTTTAATGAAGGCATTAACGAAACACTGAATTAAGTGCTATTCACTAGGGTACAGGTAAGAAATATAAACCCAACTATGCTAAAAGACATGTAAAACAGAATATCACACTGTTACAGGCTCTTTGTCAAGTTCATTTGACTAAGGCTGACTCCATGCTTGCAACAGCATAAAAGAGCTAAACAACAAATGATCAACTGTACAGTATGAGCCGTGAGAGGCAGTGGTCTAGTCAAGATGTGGAGATGCCACACTCAGTGGGATACGGAAGAATGTACAACCCAACTGTGCACTGCACTCCATACTTGATGTGAAAATGACAGTAAAATGAAAGCAGTTGGCACTATAATCCCAGATCAACAGCTGGCATTCCAGTCCTAAATGTCACATTGCTGTTGGGGATTTAGAGACTTCACAGATAAAATATACTGTTGCTTTTTACAACTGTAAAAGGCAGAATAATACAAATGACCATAAATTAGAAGTGATGAAACACAGCTGATCTGGATAATTAGCAAAATCTCTACAGACATTAAAATTAGGAGCAATAAAAAGGACAGTTTAGCTGACTTTCCTAAGGAAACAATGCTGAGGCTATCATTTCTGTCTGCTTGTCCCCAGACCTCACTTATAGGTTTTGAACTTGTCGCAGATGTAAGACAGTCTGGTGGATGAAGAGAAATCCTTGAGGGAGCTGATTTCATATAAGGTCCCTGAGAACAGACTGCTGGCTAAAGGAGAGAAATCAGTAAGTAATGCCACGGGGAGAAAGGCTCTGGCATAAGTTTACACACTATTGGAGACCAGAGATTGCATGAGAGAAAGAGAATTTATAATTACTTTAAAGCAAGAGAAAAGTTTCAAATAAAACCTTACAGTCAGCTATGAAACAGATTTATAGAAAGCAAGGCAAACACAATTTCTATAACTCAAGGATTATTTTTACTTTACAAATATCAGAAACAAAAGAAGCCCCAACAATGGCATACTTATTAGCTAGAGACGTTATAGAATTATGCATAATTTTTTTTACAGTGGTTAATGAAGTATTTTTATCTTCAATTTCAGAAGATAATAAATGCTCTAATTGTATTTCTGGAAAAATACTTTCTATTCCAACCGTGGCAAAAAATACTATTAAACAATTTACACTGTATGTAAATACTTTTATATCCTGGATTAAGCAGTTTGAACTCAATGGCTTTGAAATAACAAGTCAGGTTATTTCAAACATACTGATTTTTAATATATCCTGTAAAAATGGAGAAAATACCAGGGGAGTGGGAAAGCTGAAATTCCACCAGTAATCAGAAAGGGTAAACAGGATAATTGTGTGGTCACAGGTCACAGTCAGTTTGAGAACTGTGTCAGGGAAAAAAACCTGAAAAGTTGATTTAGGGCACATATAGCAAATATTTAAGGCCTAATGTCAAGGAAGTCAATATGGTTCGAGGAAAAAAAAATAAAAATAAATGGCCTGTCAAACTGAAGACCTCTCTAATGAAATATTTAGTCAAACTGTTCGTGATAAAAGTACCTTTTTTTTTAAATCTGTAATATGCACGCTACAATTTTGTTAACACATTGTAGCTTGTAATGTAGTACGAAGTCAATTATCTAGCTAGTGTTTCTTCAAAACCAGTTAAATCAGAAAGTTACTGCAGAATTATGCTGGCTTTAGTGATTCCACTGAAATCTGGTCTTGTTTTAGTCCCATGGAAAACATACCAGCAATCTGGACAATCAAGTTTACAGGCGACACAAAAAGGCATCCCGGAAACCACTAAAACAGTCAGGGTTACTTGGCAATCCAACTTCATTCAGCTATCAAAATGCAACCTGATGTACACATACAAGACATCAGAGAAGAAGACACTACAGAGTAATACGCTATAAAAAGCAGAGATGTTGAAAATATCTACAATTACATACTATATAATTGAGCGAAATTATAAACCTTTGATGAGATCAGATTATTGAGTGAAGAATTACAGTATCTTCTTACATGCAATCAACTGAAACTACTAAGCAAATAGTATTGAACTGTTCCACTACACTAGCAAAAATGGACACTGAATTCCTGTCCTAAAAGTTATGTAAGAAATGAGAAAACCCCTGTAAGAATGAAACTTGTCTTGGAAGAGTAATCTTTTCAGTGAGGAACATTTGATACTGGTTTATCTAAGAACTGGTCAAGGATAAAGTAATTCTGTTAAATCTCCGTGGCAAGAAAGGCTTCTTCCTTCACAAATAATATGCAATAGTTAACTCCGAGTTGCACTGCGATGCCTATGGGTGAGGTCTCTGACATGCAGTGTGGAACTCACATCTTGGCATTCAGGAAGTACAATCTCCATGCAGCTAGAAGACAGCATTTCTCTCTCCCTACCTCCCTTCTTCACACCAACCCAAACTGCTACAACCAGCATACCATACTGTGAGGGTATAGAGAGAAAAAAAGAACAAAATCCAAATCAACCAACCAGCTTTTCAGAACAGTAATGCCATGTGTCTTCACTGGTGCTCTCACTCAGAGAGCTCCTCTTCTTTTTCCCCAAATACTATTTATTGCACAATGCATAATGGCAACAGAATCCAGTGTCTCTTCCAGAAGACCCTCATCACTAACCATAGACTGTTCAGCTTTTACTTTACAGTGCTTCTAATTCAAGCAAAAGAATGGAGCTGCATCCATTTAACCTCTGCCTCTGATACCTGCTGTTTAGGTTACAGCCATGCAGACAGAAGAAAGCAAGCTGGATCCTCTTAGGCTGAAGAAAACCAAAACTGAATACAACACACCTGCAGCCTGAACATAAAGAAGTCATTACTACCATCTCCTTTGTTCATATTTTTTCCATTGCATCTTAAGAAAGATGATGTTCAGCTGTGTCATGCCTGCAACGCACACGTATGTGTTACAGCACAATCACATTGGATATGTGGCTCCATGGACATCATCCAATTCAGTCAGGCTACAGCCAGCGCTAATCTTCTCCTTAATCTCTAAATAATTTTTTCTCATTATTTCCTTTGTGCGCATATTCATGTTCAGATAGCTGAGCAGATCAGGGAATTGACTTGGATGGAATTAAGCAAATAAAAACTGTTAAGTTAGAATGACTGTGAGATCATCCGTTAGCATTGTCCTACTTAATTTCTGACCCCAAAAGTGTTTTGGTGGAAGATACAAGCCGAGATACTTCCAAAGTTTTTCTACATCAAACACCTATCTGATGAAGGAACATTTTTGCCCTTGTTACTGAATTTTATTTGAAAAGTCTCAGTCTCTCAGTCCAATGTAATTTCTGAACGTGACTTAGTGTTTCCATTATCTCACATTTCTTATTGCAAACTAGATAGTAATGCAGCATGGCTTCAAAGAGATATTACTGTATTCTAAGTGATAAACAGAATTTGCTAGCACTTGTTCATGCATTCATTTAGGAAAAAAGAAAATATTTAAGGAGTAATAAAGTGCTTGCTTTTGTAAAAAGCTTGCATTAACAATTTTGAACAACACATGGGTTTTATATATATATATAAATTTCATTTTATAGTCAAGTTTCTACCGCACAGTTGCAAGCATCCTGTGCTCAACTTAGACTCGAGTAGCATTTAGGAACAAAGCTTAATTCAAGGGCAGTAGTTTAGCTTTAATATCTTCTTTTCTGACATACTTCATCTGTAGCTCAGCTTTATTATGAAACTTAAATAAAATCTTGCAACCTTCTCTAAGAGAGTCATGCATTAGGAACTAAACTAAGCATTACCTTGTTTCTTAGTAACACAAAATGTGTAATCTCAGAATTATTAAAGTCCCATGAACTCTAATAAGTTCCAAACTTAACTTGTGTTACCGCATGAAAAAGAATTAAAACAGGTGCTTACAGGGTAACAGAACTATTGAATGATTTCATTAACTTCCATTAAGCTAAATGACTCAAAAATGGCATTTAGATCAGTACTAAATCATCATCTTGGTCAGCAGGAAGCTCATTACAGACTGACAACCCAAGTGACAGAAACACTTTTTTGCAAGTGCTATAGTAGTAATTTCCTGTGTGAAAGGCTTGTTGCTGTTCCTGCATTCCTCAGGGGACACTTCTTCTCAGAGGATGTTACTCTTCCCCAGGAAGAGGAAGGAACCAGTCGTTATTGGATGTGTGGGCTGATAGCTGCCGGGCATTTTCTGCATGCCGCAGACTCAGCTGTGAGAACTGTGAATACAGCTTAGATTTCCAGTTGAAGCAGAGCACACTGCTTGAGCAGACAAGGTCAGAGGGTACATGTAAAGTATCTCAGGAAACTGAAAGAGAAATAATACCTGGAACTTCCATCCCTTTAGTTCCCAGAAATGTGCTAATTTACTAAAGGAACAACATATAGACATGGATCAATCTGAAAAGCATTCCTGAAGCACTGCACTGTTGCCATGAGTAAGACCCCATACGAAGTAAAATTTTGCAAGTTCTAAAAAGGTAGTTATCTCACAAAAACTCTGTGTGTGTGTGTGTGTGTGTAATTTTTTCCTGTTAGGTCCCTCTCCTGAACATCCCGTTCTATAGCAACTCAAGCTGTCTTCCTATGCACTGTGACATTGTTACAGGGTGGGTCACCAGTAGCTACTCCATGCCTATTCCAGTATCGCTGAATTCAGCGTCACATGTCACTGGCTTTTTTTTAAGTTACAGTGATAATATATTATTCTAACTGCTTATTTCCAAACTTCATTAAAAAAAAACAATCCACCAACTATTTGATTCTAAAATTATTACGGAGACAGAACAGTGACACACAAATAAACAGTACAATCTCATAAGGTACATTTCCTCAGGAAAGCAGGCTAAAAATAGTATAGGAAAGATTCTTGCACTCTCTAGTGCCCAAATTCAGAATTCAGTCTCCAATGAAAACTTGACTTTCTCTCAAGCTCCAGTTCACTCAGAGAATATAATGAAGCCCATTAGGAACATCAGGACATGTATTATTAGTTAATTATGTAGAGGCCCAACATATTTCCTGCTCTCTCCTTGTAAACCAGCAATTACATGCTGTGTTAGAATATCATCACTGTAAAATGCAAGGACCATTTAGATCATACTCCTCTTTTATTATGTATGTTGAGTTCACCTTCAAGTATTTGATCTTTAAGCTTTATTTGATGCTAATGGTATCAAAGCATTCCCTTTAAGATTAAGTAAACAAATCTTTTTAAAAATGCCTGCGCCTCTACAGTGGCTCAAAATGCAAGTTTAGAAGTTCACTGTTCAATATACAAAACACTTCGTCTTTTTGGCACTTATGACAGAAGATGAGTCATTTTGTTCACATACACCATACCTTCTTCGGAAGGCTCTTCACTGGGCAACAGAAAAAGCTGTCTCTACTGCCTCGTGGTTGTTCCAGATGGATTAGGTGTAGCCTTTGGGAGGAATAGGAGACTTCTCTTCCCTGAGAGCAGCTGAACGCGTTTAGCTGCACAGTTGTGGGAAGCAGGCAGCCTATCCTCCTCCACTAGCCCCACACATTGTACCTGCATAGCCCGCAAAGAGTAGAAAGGTCTGTCTAGAGTGTGCTGTAAGCCAAGATGACACTAAAAATTCCTTGTCTAAAAGCAAGATGGGACAGAGAGAAGGATTCATTTGCAAAAACACAAAAGCACAATTCTTATTTTTATTCTGCTGCACTGAACACTTCTGAGTTCCTCTATTTACAATATTTATTCTATGTTTGTATAAGACTTAGCATGAAAGATTCAGAGCCAGTTTGAGAGTCTTCTGGTATGCTCATCTATGGAGAAGGTGCAGACCACTTGACCTCAAAACTTAAGAAATAGTGTGAAGAGATCCTATTTCTCCAAATTTCATTCTGGTTTGTGACTGGGAGTTCAGGGAGTTGACAGTTTGTTCAAATACAGATTTACTGGTAACCAGAAGAATGGCAGTCTATGAAAAAATTCCACAGCTATTAAGGGAGAGGCCTTTCTTATTTCTGTGTCTGGGAGCAAGGAAGGTAAGGTGATGGAAGAGACTGGGAAATGTCAATTTTTATCAAAGCCCCTTTGCTGCTGGGATCAATCCTCAATACAGAGCTCATTCTAATTGGCAATTGAGTTTTGGACAAGAAACAAGACTAGGAGACTAGGACATTTCTCTTTTTGTTCAATGGCAATGATTTCAGTCACCCTTTCAAAGGGAATAGTGCTTGAATTTTTCTTTTATAGAGAAAAATGTATGAATTTCATGTAATGATCAGAGTTTAAGTGAAAGGCTAAATGTCTGAGGTCCCAAGTAAACTTGATATCCACAGACTACAGAAAGCTGTTGGGCTGTCGGACGAACTATAGCAAGCAGTAAAGGCAACTACTCTGCACAGTGAAGTGACAGATGGGTTTTGTTCTACTGGCTGTTCCCTTCTGAATTGGACTTGGGCCCCAGAGGAGACGATTTATGTATAAAATTGCTATTATTTCCTTTTTCCTTTTCCCCTCCCCTTAACCTCACTGAAGACAGTTGGTGTTTATTTCCATGTAAGTCTGAAGCCAGGAAAGGATGTAAATCAGAATAAATTTGACATTGCATAATAAGGAAAATATGCAGTGTTTTCAGCTTTTAAAAAATAGCATTTAAGATACAATTTCTATTGTCATCCTCTCCTACAGGATTCTGGAGTTGTAATATGCCATGCAAGGAAGAGACATTACTCCAATATCTTTTTAAAATAAGTTTCCACGAGGAAGAATAGTTAACCAAGCCTTCATGTATACAGAAATGGAAGAATAGATGCACATTTTGCATTTATAATTGCTGTCTTTCCAAATATAGAGGGTATCTTTTAGGTTATGGGGTTTGGGGTTTTTTGTATTTAAAATAAACACAGAGAAGAGTGTGGCAAAAAATCCCTAAACCCTGAAATACATACTGCAAAAGCAACGTGTACAGGACAAACAGAGAGTACTTCTACTTTTTGTACAGGACAAACAGAGAGTACTTCTACTTTTTGCATCAAGACACCTACTACAAATGCAGTACAGATAAACCTTTTATTTTAAAACTTAGTATGTTCTTTTTGATCCAAACAGAAACAATCTTTATCTTTCCTCTCTCAGTAATTAATCCAGTCTTAACTTTGTAGAAGTCGTACTGTAAATAAAAACTAAGAATGTCATGTTTTCAGTGTTAAATAGCACTGGAAGAGAAAGAACAGCAAACATCTCCCAGCCAGCGCAGAAATTCTGACTTCCAGATTACAGTACACTGCTTTGCTTCCTCCAAATCCTGTTTACATGAGCAAGGTCAGGGGATGGAACATTAAAGAGCCTCTACAGTGATTTCCTGCTGCTGTCAGTAAAAACTACAGAGACACCATCAACTTTCCCTTGTTCCCAACAGCTTATCAGGGACCGGAGGTTACCAATGTATTGCCTTACAGAATTGAAAAAACCCAAACTCCCTCAAGAGTAAAACTAAAACTGGAGGATGAAACAGGAGGAAACAGTCCCAAAGGGAAACAAAACTTCCAGTTTTTCCTTTTCAATAGTTCAGAAATAAAGCTTAAGTTGCTTGAAACACAGAGAAGGAGGGGTGGGAGAGAGGCAGTAATGCTTTCAGTCTTCAATGAAACAGAAAGGAGGAAGAAACACCACTCCTAGCCCCCAAACCTTGACTGCAATTCAGTAAACATTTTAGAGTGCAAAAGGCTAGAATACACATAATTTCTAGTATCTGCAACATATTGGAAAAGTCTCTTACCATTGGAAAAGTCAGGGCATTACACAAATACTAGTTAGCTAAGCATACATGGCTCATTTTTACACTGGTTTCAGTAATACACAGAAGTGAATAAATGAATCATCAAATTCAAAGCTATTTCCTAACTATAATAATATACAGGAGGTTCTTAATGCTTTTGTAATTGTAGTCCAAAAGAAAGCAACTCCATATGAAGATCACACTGAAGTTTTTCCACTGACACAATGACCACATTCCCTTCACTAACTTTTCAAGGGAATTTCCATCAGTGTGAATCTGAGATGAAAAAAGGTTTTTTCATCATGTTCAAAAAGATTTGGCCTTAGAACTAAGCTAGAACACGAGCTGAAAAGATAAGCTGTTTACAATTCAGGTAGTTCAATAATTTAATTGTTTTCTAGCAAAATCTCTACGAGAATATTCATAGCTGCATATCTTAGCTTAATCTTTGAAGCAAGAAAATATAACTAAATTTAAAAAAAACGTGTAAGCAGGCATTTTAATTGGGGAAGCTGTGATGAATTGTTGGTTTTGATGAAGAAATTAAAATTCCTTAAAAAGAGGAGGAGGAGTGGGAGTAAGAGATAATACCAGTAATTTTTTCATACAGCTACAGCTCAAAAATATAAATGGACTGCTAAGAAAATATCTAAACATATATTTTTAAATTCATAATAAAGAATCAAGAGTGTTAGTTTTTTAAATAGTTGTTTTTCAAGACTTCTCCAGGCAGACTGTTGCCAAGAATAGATGACAGCGATACTTCACTGCACCTTAAATGTATGGAGTTGTGTGTCCTGTTTTGGTCTTCTTCATCCCAGATAGACATGGACATCCTGGAGCAAGTCCAGTGGAGGGTGAACAAGATGGTGAAGGGGCTGGAACACATGTTATACAAGCAGAGGCAGACAACCAGGTTTGCTCAGCCTCAAGGAAGAAAGGTTACATGGAGATCTTGCTGCCATCCCAAATATCTAATGGGTGGATAGAAAGAAGACAGACATAGATACTTATTAGAGGACCACTGTGAATTAGAGTAACAGACCTGTTGGAAAATAGGATATTCTAGCTATATATTATGAGAAAAAATATATTGTCATCAATCAAACACTAGAGCAAGCTGCCCAGAAAGATGGTGGAATCTCCATTCTTGTACATTAGTAGCATATGAACTGGACAAGGCTTTTAAGAACTTGATCCAAGTTGGCTTTGCTTTAAGGGAAAGGTTAGATGAAATTACTCCAAGCATCCCTCTCAATCTATACTACTCTATCATTTTGATTAACAAATCCTCACAGAAGGGAAGAAAAGTAATACCTTTTTGCTCTCTCACAAGTCATCTTGGGGGCAGTAGTAACATATTTCCCATAAAGTGGTAGGACGGGACACAATTCCAGCTGAAGAAAAGATTCTCAAGAAGAGCACTTTCTCTTATTTCCTGGATTAAGACTAGACTGAGATCTATGGACATTTGCCCACTGACTATCAGAAATTTTGATAGCTATTCAATGAAACATTGCAAGGTTTTGCATAGAATTTTCCTGAAGACATCTCAGGGAGCTCGACACAGAACCTACTAAAGTTTCAATGTTGTAACTTGTTCCAGAGACACTGGGAGTCTTTAAGTACTTTGAGACCATGATCTAAGAAAGGCTGTCTCTCTCTTCTTCAGTAGAAAAATTACATATGTTGATTAGCTATTTCCAGTGGTCCAGAGACTTGCCAATGTATTTTTAAGACCCTGCTACATTGCATGTGTAATAAATAAGTTGAACAAGCACCCCTAAAGATAACTAAGCGCAGAGTGCATTTTTCTCACTGCAAATATCAGAAGGGCAAAAGAACTCCTTAAGTTAGAGCAAAACACTTCAAAAAGAATAAGTAGGTATAGACAGAACATTTGTAAATTAACCTGCCAACCTGATCAAAGACTTTTAGTCATTTGAACAGTGTTCTTTTAGTAGAAGTAGGACCAAAAAGCCACAAACAGCTTTAAAATGCATCTTGGTATGTTTGCTGGAAAAAAAAAAACAAACCCTGCAGAGTGATTGTCCTTGATAATCAGTAGAAAAAGAGCAACCCATTGGGGTTGGAATCAGAGAGAGGCATGAATTAGGGAAGATGGTGAATTAGACTAGAGGCTGGGAATCTCAGGTTAGAGAAGGATTAAAAAAAATACACAAATAATGCACAAAAGCAGTATCATTCAAGTGAGGACAAACTGTATCAAGAGGAAATTTGGCAGTAAAGGTGTGATTGGAAGAAATCCAGTTTCTGTCCTTCCCCCTTGTTTCTCTTGAAGAATACATCAAGCCTCTATAGACAGGGCCTCTACACATTAGGAAAATTAAGCCAGCTTCAGATGAAAAGGTCCAAGTCACTGAGATTCAGAACCCTTTAGAAACAAGACACAGAGGTCCAGGTGGCTTGTCTGATCAAGAAACAGGTGATTATTCCACAAACAGCAGACACTGGTAATGCAGCAGATGCTGGTAATGCAGCAGACAGAAACTGGACAGAAAGATGACACTAAAAGATGAGCTGGCATTAGAAAGCAGGGAGGACCAGATAGGTTGGCAAAGTTGGAGAAAGTGTTAATGACTACAGGAGAGCAAGGATATTAGTGGCAAGGAAAACATGCAAATGATTCCTCAATTTGTGTCAATAGTGATGTGCAACAGGACAATTGTCTTTAAGGATGAAGTCCATGTAACAAGGTTACAGAAATGTTTCTAGATGGAAAAAGATGGGTGATGTTGAAATGCAGAAAGGTGAGAATCAATGATGAATTAAGATTTGGAAAAAAAAAAAAGTACCGATCATTGACACAGTCAAAGGCATGCATTTTGAAGCAAAAGTTTTATAATGAAGATTGTAAAGACAGACAGCAGTCAAAACAATGTATCTATTGGGTCAACGTATGAGTTGACAGTGAGTTCTGGGCAAAGTTTGTAAATTGCTTTCATATTAAAAGAATTAATGGAGACTAAGTGATTGACGGATTTATAGGCATGTAACAAAGAATTACAGTATAACTATACATTTGAATTCTATGATGAGCAGTAAGTAATGAACAGAGTATTTAAAAGTGACAGGTAGTCAATAAATTATATGCACCACAATCCACTACCAGTCAAGCCTACTAGATGTCTTTAAGTCTACAAATTACTTTTGACATAAGTTATCTTAAAGAACCTTATTTTCATTGTGAAAACACAACAAAACAAATGCTAAACATTAAAATACACAAAATTATCACGTCTCAAATACAAGTTATTATATGATTATTTGTTTTGAAGTAAAGGTTTGTCATCAACCTCTGTATCATGAACTTAAAGAATTTTATACAGTACTTTCACGACATACCTTTCACAAAGCATTAATGATGAAACAGCAGAAACCACACCTGCTACCTATGCTATGTATTAACCCTTCAACCACACAAACTCTTTTTATGGTAACTAAAATTGCTCAAGATACAGTTTATACCTTCACAGGTCCAGACTCAGAGTTAAAAGAAAAATTCACATTTTAATCTAATTCTAGAACAGCATGTCTTTTTGATTTCATACCAGGAGAGCATATTTCTCCTCCTACGAAACCACTGCTAAAACATTGCCTTCCTTTCCTCCCACGTACCATACCAATGTCATACGTACAGCTAACACTAGAAGGCTCTAATCCTATCATTCTGTCTTAAAATATCTTACTTTTTTTTTTCCTCCTAGAGAACTATTAAATGCCTTGAAAGGAAAAAAATTAAAATGGTACTTCTGGAATTGTACCAGTGAGACAACTATTCTTTAGGTTTCCCATTATTTGCAGGTAAAGACAGACTTACAAAAAGTGTTTGAGAATAAACCATGAATTTTAACAGTAATATTTAGTTGTAGTTAGCATGGGCTTATAAATAGAATTTCTGTTTATACAGGGGTAAAATTACAGTATAACATGAAAGCTTTGCTATTACACCATCTTCTGGTTAGGTTTGGGAACTGTGACAGAAAGTTTAAGTTGAGAATTTAGGATATTGAGCTCTGAGCACTCGACAATTGTTAAAAAAAATATTTCATTCATATGGACAGAAAGAGTCTGTTTCTGATAACAGCTATATAACATCTTTTTTTTTTTTTTTAAAGCAACTTACCGGAGTACTGAAAGATGAAGAGGTTCTAATCTCTATGACAGGTGGGTCACGTGTTCGTGTATCAGTTACATCACATGTAGGGTCAACCTGTTGAAAATGAATTATGTTATTATTTCAGCACCAGCAGAGAAAGGGAAATACGAATTAAATAAAAAGTGAGCACACACTTAGCAGTCCAGGTCAGTCAGTTCTCACATTCAAGTTCCTCAGGTCATCTACCACAAACAGACTGTTAACATGCTTACTTGTTATGTCCCAACTTTGACTGCCAAAATAACTTGAAAAAGACTATTGTGGAAAACAGGGCTTGTGGAAAAAAGGTAGGAGATCACACTGAAATTCCTGATAAGTTAGCCATCCAAATACAAATGGCACTGTTACTGAAACCACAGGAAAATCTGCTTTATACTGAGACAATGTCAGGGGCTGATTGATCAGACATCTCATCACAACATCTGCAATTTTGCTTTTAATATCACAATTGGACTACTTGCTTATTGTTGGTTATAGGACTTAATCTGTAGCTTTAGCAATATTTTACTAATGTTCTTTCCTGAAAGTGAGGCATTGACAAAATATCAGGTAATATAAAGTTTGAGAAAGCTGCTGCTTTCATTTATCTTACAGTTTCACCTAAGAATCAGAATAACCTCCCTATAAAAATTTGCGTGCTTATTTTCCCTACCATTATATTACCTCTGTGTATCACAGCCTAAGATGTTTGCTTTCTCAGTATGATGTATAGAAGTACTGTAATTCTCATTATTTTATAAACTGGCAAAATTCACAGAAAGACTAGATGACTTTTAAATAGCCAAGAAGCCTAATGTAATAAAGAGAAATGAACTTTTCTCTTTTCAACTATTTATCAGCAATTCAACAGCAGCCTTATCAGAGAGAGCATTAATTCCAAACATCTTATTCAAAGTGGAAAAAAAATAAACAAAACCCTCAAAACTCACACTGGCCTAGTGACAGGGTTGTATTTTAGTCACTGGAAGTTTCTTAGATACAAGGGTCATTTTATTTTGCCTTTTCAAGAGGAAGATCCTACCATTTCACCTGAAGACTGTCAAAATTCTGTCTCAGCCAGAGCTGCCCCCTCAGTAACTGCTTCAGCGCTATTTCTACAACTTAGAATTCCTGATGCTAGGGTCCATACGTTGGCATATAGACCTTCAGGTCAGAGACATGTTTCTTAAGTAGCTAGAATGTGATCTTAAATCTAGAATTAGTAGCCAGGGAAAAAGGGTAATAGCATCTTGTAGTGCCTGAAGACTTTTCATTCAGTTCATCTGGATTTCCGTAACTTACACGCAGAAATTCAGCTTAACATTAATAGAAGCAAGATCTTCCTCAGTAAATGTGAGTGGAGGAAGAAGGTGAACAAAGTTTACTAGCAAGCTAGAAGGTCAAGAAACATTTAAATACAGATCAGATCATTCAAGGTGAAAGGGATTTGTACGCTTTGCAGCACTTACAAATCAGAGATGACAAGCCTTCCGTAAGGGGAGATCTTAATTCTGTTTTTAAGCTTGTTCACTTTTCTGACTAGTTCTTTCTTTCATTCAGTTTCAACAAGCCAGTCTTCACCCATGAACTCTTTTTTGCTGTTTTCAAATTATAGTTGCATCAATCAAGAATGAGCAGGGACTCAGGGACAACCAAGAAACCCCATACTGCTACAGGGCCATCACAGCTGAATACTTAAAATTCTCCGTCATTTGTAGATATTAGGATCTTCTCTCTCATTTTATTATATTATATTTATCCCTCATAGGTATTAGGATCAAGTCCTGCTTTCTTCCAATTTTCTCAAATAGACTTGGAAGAAATAACGGGATAAAGGCGAATGAAAGCCAGGTAACATGGTCTATATAATAGCCTTCTATGTGGCTAAAAGTGCTACCATTTTAACTGGACTTCTCCTTTAGCATCTTCTCAACAGAAATACGATCAATGAAAGTCTCCTCTGAATACAGTATTGCTTACCACTTTATCAGTGCTAAGAAAAGAAGAGAGGAACCACAAATTGTACTTTTTTCCCCTCCATACATGCCATGCCTATTGAGATTAAACAGGCGACTGCCCCAAAGAGTTTACATTTATTCAGAGCCCAGGGTTATTTGCTTCTGACATTCCATCAGCCCTGCAATAAATATAATTAATGCATTATCAGAGTATCAATCCTTCTATGGGCAGCTAAGACTAAAGTATTTTTCTGACATGAATCATTTGGGTGCTGAAGAGAGGACAGTGCACCTGCAGGATTCTACAGAAGAGGGACAGCAGGTGCCTACCACCTATCAATACTCTAATGTGAAGGAGCTACTGTAGTATTACTACTAATAGCTCTTGAAACATCTTCTTTGAGATATCTCCTTCTTATATACATCAAAGATATTGTAGAATGAGTTAAATGATACAGGATTCTAAATAGATATACGGTATTACTAAGTTAAGAAAATGTGCTCTTTATGTGGAAGTGTCACATCCTGGACTTGGAATGAAAGTTCCTCTGCATATAGTTCTGCTTACTGCTTTATCAGAGATAAGGGGATGATGAGGAGCACTGTAAACACTGACTACGTGTGCAGGAACTGTCATAAACCATATTTTAAAAAATATAAAATTATTAAGCAACTAGTCAGGCCATATAAAAAGTGTCTAAAGAAATGAGCACAAAAACATGAAGGCTGCAGATGAACCCTTTTTACAAATATTAGTGTTTAATATTGCACTAAAAATGAATTAGATAATGGAATGGCTCTAAATGTAAAAGTTTCAAATGACTTGACATTTGCTAACAAGGTGATGCAGTTAGCTGTAAAATAATCCTACCAAACATATTTGGAAAGATTTAACTTTAAGAAACAAGACAGAAAAATCAGAACACTAAAAAGCAAGGTAGGGAAAGCTGTCATGTATTAAAGGTTTTCAAAAACACTCTTTTTAAAGACACTCTTTCAAAAACACTCTTTTGCTTTAATTACCTGGTAAACTTATATTTAAGTATTTTCATTATCATCTTTTAATATGACAATACAATTATCACATTTTGATCCATAGCAAAATAAAATATATTTGAAGGAAGGTTTCTACAAATCCCCCCATGCATTAGAAAAATGAAGTTAATACAATTAAAAGAGGAAGTTCTAAATGACTCACACAAAGTATTTTCTAGGCAAGTGATGTGAAATAGTCTCTCCAAACATACCAAGAGAAAATTAGCATCCAATTTGATTAAACACTGGGGTTTTTTCTAGACTGGAACCCTCAAGCCAAGAGAGCCATATATTCTTTTTTCTACTGCCACCTAGCGTATATTTGGATTTCCTTCATCTAGGAAAATATTTACAACTGAAATTACACTGAAGATTTTAAGACAAAATTAAATCAACAGAAGCTATTTATGCTCAAGATATAAACTCTATGTACCTTAATATTGTTCAAATCTCAAAGCTATGTTTTGAAAGAAAACTTTTTTTCTACCTTCCATCTATTTTAAAGAGGTCTCTAGATTATGAAAGGTAAATTATGCACAAACATGGCAAATCCATAAATACAACTGTTACTGAGTAGAATGCATTTTCTAGTACTTTTCACTAAAACTGCATTACTGTTTAAACATACTGTTTTCAAATAACTCCAAAAGGTCCTTATCTCAAAGAGAGACAATGACTGGGATTTATCTCAGCTAAATTTAGACATACTGCTAGACATCTATATTTGAGCTGGTCACCCAAGATTACCTCTGTGGTCAACAGAAAAAGAGTAGGTGCCTTCAGAGAACGAGTCATTTACTTACACTTCCAACTAGGCTGAGTAATTGTAATAATTATAAGCATTAAATCTCTACTTACTCAAATATTCAAGAAATCACATTGATCAGTGCAGTTGGAGAACAGTTGTAAAGATTTATGAGTCAAGAACAGGAAATTCAACACTTTATTAAAATTCAGACTACTGCTGGTCTGAGGAGGAGGAGTTCTTGTAAAAGTTAATTATGTGTCAAAAAATAGGTATGTAAAGAGAGAAAAAAAAAAAAACTAGGGAAGGTGACTTAAATATTAATGGTTCTATGTATAGCTTGGAAGAGCGAATAAGGAAAAGTTATGAGACAAGGTGAAAGTACACACTAGCTCCAGGTTTTTGTCACTATCCTGAAGGCAAAATACCAGGTGATACCTGTAATTCTTAATGCTCTTGTGCAAGCTGCTTTATTCAAAACAGCATTTCCAACAGGTGATGTAGGAAAACTCCGCAACTGTGTCTCTGGTCCCAGCTGAAGAAACCAGATCTGCATAACTCAGGGCAATGCATTATAACACATCTCAAGTGTCTAGATAACATTGTAGTGGCTTGTAGCACACCTTAAATGGTCATCTATGCTTTTAAACATCCCATATCTGAACTGCCTCTTCTGCCTGCTTGTAATTCTTGCATATGTTACCAAGTCTCTTAGAAAGCTGTTACTTCCGTTTAGTTAAGATTGATTATCTTACCCAATTCACAGAAATATGAAGAGAAAGGAAGAAAATAAAGAGAAAGGAGACAGTTATGGATATTATCTGAGGTGTACATATTAGGAAAAACTGTGTCATTACAATTGCTGTGCTGTAGTGGAATAGAGCACTTAAAAAGACTGAGTAATCTCCATCGTTCTTCAAGGCCCTCTAACTAGACACAGCTGACTTTATGTACCATTAACAAGAAGAACAGATGACCTTCAAAAGTTCGCTCTGACACAACCGTGAGTCAAACCCTCCTTTCCCTTATATATGAGAAACATGATGAGGTACTGAAAGATGAGGGTGGTATTGTGGTGGAACTGCCTAATGTCAAAATTCTGTCTATTGCCTCAACCTTAGAAAGAGGTGGGGGTATTAAAAAAATAACAAGTTTTAACCAGAGAACGACAAAAATACTTTTTTTTTTTTCTTATCCAGAGCACAGCATAGCACAGTGGGGCTAAACAAGATTCTTTTTCTCATTTACAAGAGGAAATATTTAAGACGATGGAACACTGAAAAATTTCAAGCACAGTTAGTGCCACTAAAGTACATTACTGATGGTAGTAACCTGATGCTAGTTTTGTCTGGATAATTATGTTTCTGTCCAGTTGGTAAGGTCTGTTCTTCCTCACCATAACAAAAATCAAAAATCAAAGAATAACAAAAATCAAAGAATATAGTATACTTCATGTTTATTTGACAGAAAGATATTCTACTGACAATGTGATGTTTATAGGAAACTAAACAGAACAACTCTATTCCTAAAATCCTGAAATCAGGCCAGAAAATAAACCGCAAAGAATCCAAAACTTTGCTATGACAAATGACAAAGCCATAGAGCCCTTTCACTACTATGGAGCACCTATGAATAATACTATCAAATTTCCCTGATGTGCCCTTTCAGTATTGACAAGGAGGTGCTTCCTAGCCTTAGTTTAACTTTAGCCTGAACTCATTAATGCTTTTCCAGAGCTTCTCAATTACCTGGGATTGGGAACAGGAAAAAAAACCTGAAAAATTGCTCTAGAGTACATTCACATCTTTGCCAGGCATCTGAGCAACAGAGGTCTGGAAACATTGATCTGAACAGAAAGCAACTGAACCCTGTAGTATAGGCTACTGTTTACTTAGCACATGTTTTAACTGGGTGCAATTTGAATGGGCGCGAAGCAAACTGTTGATACAGAAAGAGTGGCTTAAATCTGCTGGCAAGTGCTGTGATAGTTTGTTCTGGCACTGACCAGCTATACTGAAGGCTGGTACCAGTAAACTTGACTTCATTCATTGACCTTACAGGGAATATCAAAGTCCAGCACAGAAGTTTGTTTATGAAGCTTGTCATACATGCAGTCATCCTGTTCTTGTTCTGACCAAAATGCTAAGCATCAGAAAGCTTCACATCCAACAGAACAATGGAACCAGGCACATGAGAAATCTCAGTGATGAATTCTATCTCCTCCACCAAAGTGTTTTCAATCTTTATACAATTCATATTGCATATATTCCTATTGCATATGTACCCATCCACCAAAAAAAAGCTCAATATCTCCAAATGTCAATGTTTTAAAACTCTGAGCAAGAAACAAATGCCATGGCAGCAGTATCTACATTTTATATGAACACAACCAGGTAATGGTGAATTTCTACAGTACTATGATAGTATATGATAGCAACCAAAAAGTACCAAGATTTATCTGTGAGACAGTTCTTCAACACTAGAGGCACCTGGACAAAATCAAAAAAGAGATAAAAGTACAGGTAATCACCATGCAGAAGCTAGCCAGCTCTATCAAGGACTGTCCCAAGTATAGCATAAACAATGGCCTCATTGAAGGCATAGTACTTTTTACCAATTTGCTTTTAGACAACTTCAAAAATGAAACAGAATATTTGATATTTCACTTTGGTCCCCCAATTTCCAATACATCCAAGGGATGCCAGTAGATGCTTTGAGAGTAACGTAGTTCAAGAATGAAGTTATCATGAAATCAGGCTACACAGTAACACAAAACACACTAATAACCTATAAAATCTTTTCTAAACTTCTCATGATACCTAACGGTCTTGGAAAGAGGAACAATTTGTGACAATCAAATATTTGACTTTCAGTAATAATGTCACTTTGTCCTGCTTATAACAATGTATTTTGATTAGCATTCTAAAGCTCATTGCAGATTCAGATACCTTCTGCAACACTTGTCAAGTTACTTCAGAAACCAGATTATCACCTATGTTTTTTTAAAATCAGATGTACAGACATATTAGAAGTGTGAAAGGAATTTCAGCATAAATCTGACAGCATCAGCTAGTCTAATAAACTTAGTGTGGATTCATAAATTATGCTTGCTCCCGAACTATTATACATAACAATAAAAAGCTCTCTGGTATACATAGAACACATTTAACTACAAACGCCAGACAGTCTTTACAAAAGCTTCTGGTTTCCTATATTAGATAACTTATTGCACTCACCTCAATTGACTGAAGTTTTTCATCATGGAGATGAGGTGACCTCGGGTAAATATCAAGTAGATGAGGAGGTTCATCAATATGTGTTCTTCTAAAATTGTGTTTAAGAACTTCTTTATAATCAAAAGAATCAAAGTTGGTTTTCCATAGTAATACCTGCAAGAAGCCATCATATCAGTAACTACTAGAAGCCTATTCAGTGCTCAAAACATAACTATTGAGTGAAGTCTGTTATTACTAATAGAGCACTACATCATAATAAACCTGCAGTGACCCCTTAGTCTGATCTCTACAACACAGGCACTTCCCCAGGGTATCTTGTACTTCAAGTCTAAAAGATGTGGTTCAGTCTATTAAAAAAACCCAAACAACTCTCAAATACATCCATAATCATAAAACAAAGCAAACTTCTGTCCCACTGAACCAAGTTATTTTTCTGACAAATCAAGTGGTCATACAATGTTAAGCTTCTGCTCCATATAAAGGTTTGCAGGTCTAATAAGAAAGTTTGAGGGTGTAAGGGAAATGACAGAGTTCCGCATAACTCTAAAACACCTGGTTCCAGTGTTTTAGCAGCAGGAATCTGTTTTCTGAACCTTGTCCAACTATACTCTAGGTAGAAACAATATACAACAGTCACACAATGGCCAAACGCAGAAGTGAGGTCATAGAATGGAGAGGTAGTCCAAAGGTGTTCTAGCCATCCAGTCTTATGGATATTCCAGGAAACCAAACCATAACACACCCTACATTTACAGTAAGCCAACGGAGTGAGTCAAGAAGTCCCACAACTATTCTCCTGGCAGACCTGGAAGAGGGCTGTGGACCGATCAGCAAAATAGGATGTTTGTAGAACTATATGTGTGTATACACCAACAGAAAATGGACATTGAAGAATAAAGTTCTTACATTTACTATAGATAAAAATATATACACTGGTAGTGCCCTAATAGTGGTTAGCAACGCACATTTTAAACTTTGAAAAGGAAAAACTACAGCAAAATAAGTAGCCCTCTTCCACCAAACCTTGCATAAAACAAAGGGAAAACTTCAACAAATACAGGAAGGCCTGTTTTTAAGGCAACTAAACTCCGAATTCATTATCAGACCTACTAGGACTACTTTTTTAATTCAACATTTAACTCAGAAAGTGCTTCCTGATGAAACTGGATCTTCCTTCTCTTGCATTCAGCATGAAACCACTACATCAAACTGCTGAGAAACATGAGCCATCTTATAGATTTTTACCTATTCTCTCTGTGATCCCATGCACCATCAGCTCTACAGCATGGAATCAAGGCAAGAGAAAGGCAATGACATGACTGCACTGAACATGCCTGTTCATTCAGGGTGCCCCAAATTCAAAGGAAGTTTGAAATAAGATAGGCATTCCCAGGGCATGCTGGCATTCAACTGGGAGGCTGTGTTAGGCTTAACACAATAGATCCTTTCCATCATCAGAGCTTCTCAGATTACTCTTCCGTCATGTGACCTAATTTAATACATGCACTTTGTTTCCTCTCAAGTTAAGTATAATATACAAACCATCATAAAACTCAAATTAAGTACTCATGAAAGGTAAGGTCAACAAGTCAGAATTACTTGGGAATCAAAGTTGCATTTTGTAACTTAAAAAAAATCATTAAAAATTTTAGTATGGAAAAGATTATACAGGTGGGTCAAGAAATAAATCTCTTTGCCCAGTTCCTGGGGTTTTTTTTTTGGTTGTTTGGGGTTTTTTTCCACTTGTAAAATTACTATTGGAAGTTTGACATTTTTGCTTTTCCAGTAACTGCAAATCTTGGCAATGCTTCTTACTTAACACCTTATGACAGAAAGCAATTTTATTTTTTTTCCTTCAAGTGCTTTTAAGTCATTCCAGAAATGTGTGCTACTGGAAGCAATAAGTAAAAACCAGAAACAGAATGCAATCTTTCTAACGATACTGAAGATTTTAATTGAAAATATTTATTATTTCAATACCTGAAATTTATTTCAAACTCCACAAAACAGAACATAAGCATGAATCATTCAAAAGTTCTTAATTTCTACATCATGGTTTTCTGTATCTACATTGAGCTTTTAGCTTTTTGTAACAGGAAACAATGGAAAAGACAACTAATATTAAGGAATATTTCAGCTGAAAATGTAAGCCTTGTGTTACAGAAGTTCTTTCATCTGGAAAATGTAAAGACCTGATAGAGATGATTCCAAGCTTGATAGTATTTTTTAATTGTGTGATTCATCATAGCAGATGAAGATTAATTATATGACTTGCTGTTTAATTTAACTTTTTTGTTTTAAATGCTCAAACAACTCTTCCCTATGTAAAACCCATTATGTTACTGTTTCACTGAAGTAAATTAGCAAAGCTAACACAAGACTATTTTTCCACAATTCTAGCCAAAGTTTTCCCAGTAATACAACTTCTTTCTTACAGAGTAAGGGACTATAAAAGAAGCGAGAACATAACGGAGCAGCTAGGCCTTCATACTAACTGCAACACAACTACTTTGTTGACACTGTATTGCTACACTTAAAACATTTTTATTTTAAAATCATTGCTTTATTTTAATATTCAAATTAGAAGTGGCTAGTATTGTGGCCTTCTCATCATACCATCCAGTGGAAAGTCTATATAACAGACTAGTAGACAGAATCATGTGAGGACACTGTAATTAGCACATTACTGTGACATACTATATGTAACTCCATATATATATATATATATAACTCTATATGTACTATATATACTACACATATAGCATATACTATACACTATACTCCATATACTATATATAACTCTCTATATAACTCCACTATATATAACATCCACTGAAACAAACATTAAGATATTCAGTTTAAAGAGACAAAATGCCACAAACCTGAGCATCTGCTCCACCTGAGGCAAATTTTTCACCACCTTTTGAAAAAGCCACAGAAAGTACAGGTCCCTGGGGGAAAAAATAAAAAAAAAAACATACAGTAAAGTTACACTATTACTGTAATCATGGTACTTAATGTAAAGAGAAAAATATTGATGCCATTATCTACTATAACAGACTTTTCAATTTTAATAAAATAAGGAACAATTTTACTATAGTGAAATTTTTGCCAAACAATTTCACTGAAGAGTTAATATTGCACTTTTCAGTAAGATGCTGCATTACAATTACTATAATCAATACTAGGAAAATAGTGGCATTTTCATTAGATTTTATACTTAAACTCTGCAACAAAAAATTACAAAATATATATTACAGTACTCTAGGCTATGTGTTTGACTGATTCATTATCAAAAATAGGGTTTGTTTTGCATTAAGAGGAAAGGGAGGAAATGCCCGCCATTCTTCACCAAAGTTGTCTTCTGTAAGCTTCCTCCTCCTTAGAAAGTACTGTTTTTCAACAGACAAAAAGACTAAGTGCCAAATAACACGATTTTGAAAATGAAAAGTGAATTTTTAATGAATTCAGAACATGAACTACTATTTAACATTAAGCATGTAATATTGACAGATAAAAAGCATGGCCACAGGTAAAACCGATGCATTTCCTTAACCACTTGTAACAAGGTGCATTAATACAACACCTTGCTGTCCACTAAAGTTTACCTGCAAGTTGTAAGATACAAGACACAACAGCATAAATGTTACTTTCCCTTTGAAAAGATACTGAACAATGTGTTAAGATCTTCATTTAAAGGGGATTATTGTGTATACCTTGTGTCCATGGAGAGTGTAAATAAGTCTTTCTTCTAAGAGGTCCAGAATCTTAAGGGTACCATCAGTAGAAGCAGTGATGAGGTAGTTACCAGAAGGATGGAATGATACACAATTAACCCCTGCTCTGTGAACTAATTTACAGAAGACAATATTCAAAGGCTGTAGATATCTACTAAGAGGAAATGTACACTTTATTTCTTTTCTCTTTTCTACTTTCCCCTTTTCTACTTCTACAGCCTACTTCATTTAAGGAAAAAACTGTGGGGATAAGCAGCGGGTCTGCAGACCCCTTGACAGAGGATATTGACCTTGATGATCTGGTGGTGGGCTTTGTTTGTTTGTTTTGGGGGTTTTTTGTTGTTTGGTTGTTGTTGGGGTTTTTTTTCAGCAGCAGAACCTCTCTTTATTAAAAGCAGCCCTTTCTATATCTTTGTCTTACAAAGCTTCACTTTTCATTGGAGCTCAACAGTTTGTAACACAGTAATCATTGGCAATCTACATCCTGCGTCAGCATTGCAACAATTGGCATTGCAAAAGTACACATCTTGTCCTTCTGGATTTCTAACTTCCTCAAAACTTGTTTATCGTTAACACACCTAAGTGACCATACCCTGTTCTACGGGTATGGTCTCAGATCATCAAGGTCAATATCCACTGTCCAGGAGTCTGCGGACACGCCGCTTATCCCCACAAAAAACAACCAAAGTGCTGGGGCATAGCAGACTCTCCAAAGTATTTGCTTTGTTCTGTTCAAAAAATTAAGAGATGCAAAGAAATTAAAAAGATTCACATTGGATTTTCAGGGTTGCTAGACTACAAGAAGATACTTACAATATGCCAATATGAATTGTTTGTCCACTTTCCCCAGTAAGGAATGAAATAATATACTCTTAATAAATCACATTTCATTGCAAAGAGCTCCCTTGTAAAGAAAATAAACCAAACTACATTGCTTTTACCTTTGAAATGCTGCAGTAGCTTGTTCATTCGAATATCCCACAGTTTCACTGTATGATTGGAACCTGCAGAAACTATACACGTTCCGCTTGGGTTGAAATCCACAAAATTTACAAATCTAAATATAATTAATGAAAACAGATTGATTATGTGCTTTCATAGAAATATTTAGGTGTATGTATATATATAAACCCCACAATATTAACACTGAGCTGCCAAAAACTTGTGTGAAATTCACATGTATGGAAACTCAAGGCATTTCAAGTAACTGAAATAAGCATAAGAAAACAAGATGTGCATGATAAATCAGACTGTATAATGTGGCTTTGGTTGAACATATAGTATAATTGACCCAACTCAAACCTTCAGAGTTTCTGTTGGAGTATAAAGTTCTTAGAAGATAGTGCTGCAAAGGCTTTGTAAGCAACAAGTAATATAATTACATCTAAAAACTGAATATCCGGTTATAACAATATTTTAAATTGGTAAAAAGGATGAAGGCAGCCATGAAATCAGCAAAGCACATATACAAGATATATATTTCACTGACTTGTTAATTAGAACTCTGGTTCCAAGATGTTTAAGAAAACTGCATATAAGTAAAAGCAAGTATTTTTTCAAAGAAGGCAGATCACTGAAGATAACAGATTATTATTTTCATCAACAAATGGAAAATCCTTCAACTTTTCTTCTTGTTGAAGCATCCAATATCAAACAGCACTATCAAAATGGAGGGAAAACATTCCAAAAATCCAAGAATAACCCCACTTCTGTCTGGACTATTTCTTGATTGCTGGAAAACAGTTGGATAAGTGCAGCCAGTTCAACTCTATAGAAAAACTCTATACAAATTATTTTACTTCACATGGATAGTAGAAGTTTTCTCTGTTTTCAGAGTTAACAAATACAGAAGTTAATACCCCAGAAGATGCATTTAATCTCATTAAAATGACACATTTACATTTCTCCTTTTTTTCTAGTAACACTTACCCTTCATAATCTGAGAAGCTAATAATACAAGTTTTATTTCTTGTATCCCAGATCTTAACAGATTTATCCTCACTGCAAGATGCTATTATTCTTCCATCAGGTGAAAATCTGGAACATGCATTGTGTATACATTATTAAACAGCTGATACTACCTAGATGAGCATTAGAGACATAAGTTGCGAAATACCAGAGCCTGAAATAAAGACGTGTAACATTTAAAGGACATTTGAATTTCTCATATTTCTCAGGGAGTAATAAAACTAAAAAGATTCTCCCCTTACTCCTCCCCCCTTTATTTCACAATCAACTACAATTAAAAACAAAGCCATAAACAAGAGAAAGAGAGGGGTAGGGGAAGAAGTATAGCAACCTAAGGATGTCACTTTAGATGCCGAAGAGATTATTACAAAAAAGTATAGGTAAAAGAAAAAGAGGACAGAGTAGAACCTTATGTTCCATTTTAACCTACATAGATGTTCTCCTCTGAGCTCTCCCTAGACTTAGAAATTGTCAGCAAAGCATTCACAATTACTCCTAGACTAGCAGACTAGGTTTTTAAATAGTAAAACTGATTTGTCCAGAATTTCATCAAGCATTATTATTTCACATCTTGAGCAACCGCACAAGGACATTAGAAAACTGTTCAAGAACTTCCACATGTAATTTCCCAGAGCTTTTCTTTTTCTTTTCAACAGTCTGGTACTTTGGAACTTTGTAGGGCTCTGCACTTTACCAGGGTTAAATTTCTTTCTCAAGAGGTTTAAATCAGGCATCTCTTAGCTGCAAATTTCCCATCAATATGGCAACAAGGAAAAGAAAAACCAGCAAAGAACAAGAACAGTTGAGAAGACCCTTACCACGCATAATAAATCTAAAAACAAGTGAATGCTGTGAAATAAGTTAAAATAGCATGAAAACAAACAAGACTAGGGAAAGATGGTATACCGACTGAAAATAAATACAGAAGACCGTGTTTGTCCTTTAAAGAATGAATACACAGCAACAGATTTAATATGTACACATATTAACACAGAGAAGCTTTCATACTTCAACTAGGAGATATATACAAAACTTGTGTAAATAAGATTGATTGATTAAAATTTAATTATTAGTGATAGACAATCATTTGTCTTTCACAGATGTTTCTTCCTTTAGTTCTATCCTGGGACATAAAACTACTTTGTTAGGAGTTCTTCTACTTTACCAAGAGAATAAAAATAACACTTACTTGGCACAGAGAACCCAATGAGTGTGTTGGAATAGGGTAAACAAAAGGCGCTGACTGAAAACACTCCATATTTTTATTGATTTATCATTGGATGCTGAAACTAGAGAGCAGCCATCATGGGAGAAGCTCACGCTACGAACAGATGCTGTATGACCTTTCAATACTGATGATTCTCCATGACTAAGGGGGTAGGGGGGAAAAGAAACAAAACCCCAAACACCAAGTCATGAATCACAATTATATTAAAGAGTTTAAAACCCCATAAAACTCGATGTTAACATATTTAGAAACTTACCCAAATGCAAAAGCAGCATATAGAGGCTAAATCTTAGTGTCACCATTATTTTTTTACTTATTTCAATATTAATTATTAGAATAAAATTGTTTAAATTGCATTTAATATGACACAATTTTAGAGAACTGTGCAAATAACTAGCAGAACTAACCTTTAGTACCATTAGCATTAATATTTGAAAGAGAATTTATTTTTTTATACAGTAATCTACAAAATGCTTAAAAGTTAAAGTAGCAACCATTTTTCTAAGATCATTCTGAATTGCTCATAATCACTAGTACTTAAGAACAGTCTAATAAGGCAAGTAGATTAAAAACAGTTTTTTTCCAAAAAGCTGATTTGTTTCCTTCATCACTTGTCTCCCCAAAATGAAGTGCAGCCACATAATCCTTACTAAAATATAATCTTTAATCCAGACAAATACTACCAAGCATAGCCCTACACACATGAAATTGTGACCTTAGAATTGCTACATTTTTCTTTTGAAACCACAGCATACCCAGTAAAGAACAAAGGAACACAGTAAAGAACTGTGCTATCTGTGCTCCCCTGTCTCTGTTTCTGTCAAAGCCCAGGTACATGGGAAGGAAAAAGAAACTTCTCTTGAGCAGACTCCAGTATTCACATTGCACTTTAATGAAACACATATCTAGCATTGCCCAGTTATACTCACATGCAAGGAATCCACAGTCTGACAGTATGATCTTGAGAAGACGAAGCCAGTAGCTGCCCATCTGGTGAGAACTCTACACTCGTCACTGCTTCCACATGGCCTACAAATCTGTAAGCTCTGCATCGTGTCTTCAGCTTCCACACCATAAGAAACCTATCCAAAGAGCAGGTAGCTGGCAAGAAGTAAGAGATATTAGGAGTCTCTTCACTGTTCATATAAAAAATTGAGTCTCTTCACTGTCTTATAAAAATCAGAGCTAACGACTATGGATTTGGATTCAACAGTGAACTTACTGAGTCTTAGGGGGAGGGAGGAGTTGTTGGGTTTTAATGGATACTTGGCCTGAGCAGAAGCCTGGCAGCAAGCAGTGCCAAAATCAGGCTTTTCAAAGGTTATCACAAGACTGGGTGGAACAAGGGATAATTCCTAACAGGCAGCTCTCTCACACACTAAGTGAACCGCCTTGCAAGTACTTGGAAGATAGTGAACAAAAAATCCAAAGCCAAACACCATGCACATCATTAAGTATGAATCCAGATTTGGTGTCTAAGATGAATAGACAAATTCTTCAGTAATCTCATTTTGATCTCCGAAATGGAATTTGTTTCAAGCATCAAGTGTTTAATTCTGAAAAAACAAGCCAACTTGAACTCAAGATGTGATTTCTAACACTTCAGATATCTACACTAAAATGAAGATATCCATATGTGATAATTCTATGATCCTATTTAAGTACCAATATTATAATACTAATATTTGTCTAGTTCAAAACACAACATAAAGCTGTCAGTCCGATAATGGAAAGAACATTTTTTTTTCTTTGCAGTCACTTTACAGGTGGATCATACTCATCATCATCATCATCATCATGGCTAGGCCGTAACTTTTACCAGAGTTTGATCATTTTCAGGAAACTATAAGCAGCAAAGGCAATAAGCAGTTGAATTAACTGGCATGTGTGATATTCTTACATTCCTATTATCTTCATCTCTGTTAAATGCTAGTATTCAGGACATAAATAAAAACAAGGTATTCACACCCATCCCTCATCTAGAAATTCCTACCCCTAGTATAGAAAAGGAAGGAGAGGAAGAACAGAGACCTCCTAGAAGTTGAAGAGGACATGAAGAGGATGGCTCTTCTCTTCCCAGCCTTTCTCAAGCACCAACATAGCACAAAGGAATTGAGTTTGTTTATTATCATTTTTGTCAAGGCCATCCTCAAACAAAATGCTAGAATATTAAATATTAGATATTAAATTATCTTTATGAATTTGATACAGAAATATTATTTTTATTCACCAAAGACTAGCTTCTGCTAAAAGACATGAGAGCAGACTATCTCTATGCCCATATCAATAGGCCTATATTTGACAAAGAAATACAGGATATATTCCCCCTGCTTCAATTTTTCAGAACTCTATTTTACAGCAGGCTCTTTCTAATTGAAAGAATTCCTTTTTCACTTTGATCCAGAAAAAGGTGATCTAGAGTGGCATAAAACTGAAAGGAAAAAAGTGAAATGTAAGCTAAAACAGAATTCAAAGGCATCAAGTTGGAAATGTGAAACAGACAAGACTGATGGTTTCTAAAACAAATAATTATGCACTACCAAATACCTACACTACTTTATCAACTGCATGAAGGCTGTGCAATACCAGCTGTCTTTGCTTTCAGTTCTAAAAACTGAAGAAAATATTCTTTGAAAGATGGCAGTACAATACATTCAAAGCCTGGTTTCTTGTAGCTTGCTCTCTCACAGATAGGTTATCCCAAGGTTAATGAGACACAAGCAGTGACCTGAAGTTCTTTCCGTGGGACATCCACAATTATCTTCCTTGTTTTCCCTCTGGACTATGCTGCTTCTGCTTGCACAGCATCCTCTCTCCATCCTTGTGTATGTGTCTCTCTCGAAGCCACCTGCCCATTACCATGACACACAAAGACCATCTCTAATAAGCAGTTTCAGCCCAGCCAACAGCACTCCAGGGGTGGTGGAGGGAAGAAGTTCAGGATTTACACAGAAAAGGGTGAGTAACTGACAGACCGTTACAGAAATATTTTCCTGAGGCACACAGGCTGATGTCACTCTATATTTGAACACCATGGGAGAGACAAACTCAAACAAAGAAACTCTAAGCCAAAACTCTACATCTATATTGAACTTTGGCCCCTATCCTGCCAGGGAAATCAGTCCCTTTAACATTAATGAGGCTCAGCCAAGCCAAACTATTCCCTGTTCAAGCAGGCTGAAACAATTTTGGTGCCTATGGCTAACACCCAAGGATGTCACTGTAATGGTAAACATTTTACCTTAACTAACCACAAGCAGAAAATACAAGAGTCCATAGGGTAACTGAGTTGCCAGCAATACGAATTTCAAAACCAGTTTTATCCACGAAAATGTACTTTTATCAAGTAAACATCACCATTTCTCTTTATTCCATTCTAAGGGCTTTTGCCTACTTTATAAGAATGCTGCTTCTTCAGTTTACTCAAGCACAGTACTTCAAGGCTGCACAGATGATGCATTCTGACAGCACTTACTGAGTGTATCAACACCCTACAGTCTGACTTTCAGTTACCAAATCACCACTAAATTGTCCACAACAGATCTCCAACGCTAATTTAAAGTACCGGATCTGAAACAAAAGAAATACAGAAGGTCCGTAAGAATTTTTTAGGATGTGCCGTAGCACAAACAGGTCTGTTGCTCCTCAGAGAACACATAACATCACCAGACCCATGTTTAGAGACATGTCCTTGCTAGGAAAATACTTGATCAACTGCAAAGTACAACTAAGAAGTAGAAAGCTGAAAATTCACACTGAGCTGAATCCAATACGCAATTTAGTCCAATTTATAAGCCGGTTTTGTTGGGGGTTTTTTTAAACATCAGTGCTTCTGTACACACCCAAGTATAGCTGATACGTCACTGGGTAATTTGCTTTTCTGCTGATGAGTCATAACAGAATTGAACACCAAAGAATAAAGACTTGGCCTTAAGGAAAGGCCAAGTTTACACACCACTTTGGTGCAGATCTCTAAACAGATATCTGAGCTTCACATATGCCACAAAAAAAATTTTGTGGTATTTGCAATGAAACAAAGTTCAATTTATAAATTGTGACTGTATACTATGGTATACATTTTCATATATATCCACCCATATATGAAGACACAAGTTGTTGTAATACAGAATTACCATTTCACTCGCACAGCATCACAGTGGTGACTAAGAAAGTTGTGCAAAGATCAGAAGAGACAAACTCAGCCAGGTTTTAACAGCCAGATGCACCTCTCTCAAAGTAAGCATCTCTAATATAATTAATTGCTCCATGCAAGAGTTACAGGGCACATGGAATACAGGGCTGTGCACATGATGGGTGTGTGAATATTCAAATAGGCCATTACCAACAAACT
Organism: Oxyruncus cristatus; assembly: GCA_013399855.1. Classification (NCBI taxonomy): domain Eukaryota; kingdom Metazoa; phylum Chordata; class Aves; order Passeriformes; family Cotingidae; genus Oxyruncus; species Oxyruncus cristatus. The sequence goes on from VXAY01004501.1 coordinate 82,456, forward strand.
CCCACACTTCACAGGAACTCTGCAACTCTCAATGTCATAAGGTGCAATACTGCAATACAAACATGTTTTTGAATTGCAAGATTTCCTACTTGGAAACAATTAGTAATCGAACTTCTGTCAAGACAGCCAATCTGGAATTCTAAGCACAGCTCACATAAGTTCAAGTTCATGACAGTTTTTATTGCATTCTGTATGCATTACACAAGAGAAAGAGAACTGAAGATTAAGCACACTAGTAAACATTTAATTATCATTCTGGATTTTATTTCCTCAAAAGAAACCCCAAAACCCTCCATATTTATTCAGGGTTAAGTTTACATTCAATTTTTTTAAGTCACTTAGAATCAGTAGTTTAAAATATGTACAAGTGTTTCCCAAATTTTCAAAGTCTAACAGAATAGAAAACCCTTCAGAGTTTCAGATTTTCCAGAAATCTGTACATACTGAAAAATAACTGGAGTATTTCTGTAGAGTTGCTGCAACTCAATTCAAAACTAGATGAACCTGAAATTGCAAGATAGGTTTTCTTTCTCTTCCTTCTTTTTCTCTCCTTCTCTAGTCCCTCCTCCTTTTATTCCCATATTTTTTACTCCCACCAGGAAGATTTTTTTTTTTCAGGGCCATGTTATTTACTTTCACTTTTTTTTCCCAATTAGTTTATAAATAGCTGCAAAGATAGAATGGGAGGTCATGGGGAAGAGGAAGGGTTTAGATACATAGAGAGAGAATAACTTCCAAACTAAGAGGCAGATTTACTTAGAATTATTGCTTAAATAGATAAGGAACACTTTGAATGTCAGTTTTAACATGAAGGTAGTTCTATATAAGAAATGCAGTTTTTGCCAAGTGCTAAAAAAGTTAACTGTATAAAATTTGCATAGTCTACATTCACACCATTTAATTACTTTCATGTGAGGAAACATGCATTGCATATACAACTCATGACCTGCCATAAAGGAGAACCTAGGCCTTTTTCCTGTCATTTCTATTGAATATGACAATCTACAGAAAGCTTTTCACAAAAGCACGTACTTTATTTAATTAACTGCTCCAGTACATAATGACTGGCTGCCTTTTAAAATTTGATAAATGGTTCATAACTTGCAGGTTCACAAAAGAATTCCTTACTGTAGAGTGTAATGGAATTTTTCAGAAATGTTTCCCTTATGTAGCAAAAATTTCCCTTTAAAAAAAAAAAGCAGTTTGGGAAAAAAAAGAAAAAAAAAAATCAAATTGCAAGTAACTGCCTAAAAATAAGTTAAAGATCTAGAAGAACCCATGCCACACAGTGGCAAGCATTTTTAGCATGATTTAATGCTACACCCCAAGCTCCGAATTTTCTTCTTCCATTTGTCTTCTACCTTAGCCGGCTGTCACCCAAACCTCTCAATGCTTTCAAACAACTAAGATTTAAGAACACATCTTAATTTACTCTTGCTTTATTCTTGGCAAAACTTCAACTACATCAGGTCTCACCCCTTTTTAACCTTTCTACCTACTAATACCTGCAGCAAATGCACACCTACTTGCTCACTATTTTGAGTTCCTACCTACCAGCCCCATGTCAAGAATTACTATGCTGTGGCTACTAAAGAATACTTATCACTTCAGTGAAAGCAACCAAAAAAGTTGGAATGCCCAAAACATTAAGAAAAGTGTTCAACTTAAATCATAGAAATCACATAAACCTAAAAAACAAATACTAACACAAGATTTTTCTTCAAACACACATCTGTCACATCTATCATCCGTAATCACGCTCAAAACAGATTAATGACATGATTCAAGAATCAATATTCTTCTGAACTCAGCATAACAGGACAGACAAAACATTCTGAATAAGTCATTCTGTGAACCAGCTTACCCACAAATCTTGTTTTCCTCCAAGCTGTCCTTTGCCTTTTCAACTACGCTCATGTCAGCAATGCCAGCTTCCTAACCTCACCCAAGGTCTCCTGTGGTACTTATGTAACTAGAAAGAGGCAGCTTATGCTGCATTATTTCAAAACTCTATCTAGGACTGATCTGTAGCAGCTGTTGCCAAAATATAAAACAGCCCAAGTTTTCCTCTATATTACCTACTTCTCCTCCACTGACAGATCAAATGGAAAAAAAAAAAAAAGGGATATGTGGTCTAGAACACAAGTTTAGTGTCTCTAGGATGTGAGACTGAACATGGAAGAGCTTACACAGACGCAGTGTAAATATTAAATATATAGCTAAGAAACCATAGTACCTAATGCAATTCTGTGCTTTCTTTCCTTCTCCATTACCTTTAAACAGAATTCTTAGTTGTAGCCATCCCTATTTTTTCCCATTTGTGGTACCATCAGCATGTCCTTGGTTCCACTGCCAGCACAGTCTTCTCTAAATGCATGAGGGCTCCTGGCTAATCCCCATGAGGTAAGATTTTTACAATAGGTACAACATCGCAAAGCAGTGCCAAAGCCCATCTACTAAAATAAACTGCCTGTTCTTCTACGTAATATAGCCAGTTGTTACCCTTAACAGCATGTACATTCCTAGAAAAATGCAGAATATTACAAGGCTTAGATTCAATTTTCCACAGCACTGCCCATTCAATTGCATGCCTTATTTATGGTGTTAGACACGTATGTTATCATGTATCTGCAACACAGGTCAGCTAATACCACTGCAAGAACCTTAACTTTTACTTCTGTAAGTAAAGATTCTTTACTTTCATGTAACATGATCTTGCAGTATTATTGCATAATTGTTTTTTTCATTAAGACCAAAAAATCCTGTCTTAGTCCATTCAAAAGCCTTTGTTTCACCATAGACAAGACAAGCCAAAGTAAGAAAATAATGAATCAAAATTTTACAAAAATAAAAGGCATTAGATCTGTATTCTATGTTTTAGAAAACAAACCCCAGGATTTACTTTTGCTTTCTATACAACTGATCACAAGAGATAGTTTCTACACCACTACAGACACATCTGAAAACATTCCAAGTTATTCAATCAAATGCTGCTTTCTGCTCAAGCACATAAAAACCTTGGAGATTACTCCAAAACCCTTGGAGAGTCCATTTGATTCATACCACCAGCAGTGATTACTTCTCAAATTTCCACATCTGGTTTTTATCTGCAGCATTACAAGTTCTCATCTGCACATCAGCACGCCCCTCAGTTGTACGATAAGCAGTAAGGCACTTCCCTGAATGAGGATGATAAATAGTCCCATCTTCTTTGAAATGCCAGATAATAATTTCTGGCATAGGAGAACCATCTTTCGGGCAGCTCCTCATACCAATGAAGTCTTCATGTTCAGGAACTTCAGCACATAGCTCAGTTACAGAGTTAAATCTAATCTCCTGATTTGATGTATATTCAAAAAATTGATTGCCTCCCTGACCATGACAGCCAAAGAGAGAAAGGTGAGACCCAGTAGGATTATGTTCTTGTAAGACATAGTCAAGGCACTCTGAAGGTATTCCTGTGCTGCGGATAGCACCATGCCAGCCAGGACGATCTTCTGGTACATGCAACTCAGCAAATATATTTTTTAAATACCAGTTAAAACTTTTGCATTTCAAACGCTCTCTAAGTATCTTTCTCTCAGAAATATCTCCATAGTTTTCTTTTCTTGCTGACGGATTTCTGTTGTAAAAGTGATCTTTAAACTCATCCATCCACACCTCAGCAGCACGTGCCGTGTTCTGAAGGAAATTTGGTCTAGCATAGGGTGCACGCTTTGGAAACACATGGCCCACATGGGAGCATGGATGAATTTCCAACATGCCTCCACACTGCCAAACCCTAAATGATAATTCTAAGTTCTCCCCTCCCCAAACATCCATTCCTGTATCATAGGTACCCAGGTACTCAAAATATTTCTTGCTGACAGCAAACAAGCCACCAGCCATAGTTGGGGATCTGATTGGGTCAGTTTCGTATTTGCGCCTGAGACGTTCATGTTTAGGCACCGAGTGCCACTGGAATGTCAGACGCCAGTCAAACCCCCCAATCATGGGCTCTGCTGTTTGCATGTAGTATTCAAATGTTTTCCAGTCAATGGTGTCAATGACAGGACAAACAATAACAGTCTCATTCTCAGCAATCCTCTCGAGCAGCGGTTCCAGCCAGCCAGAGACACATTCACAGTGACAATCTAGGAATGTGAGGACATCACCAGTAGCAAAGGTAGCGCCAATTAAGCGCGCACGAACCAATCCTTCTCGTTTGTTGGTTCTTATCAAGCGAACTCTTTTCAGACTGCTTATGTATTTTTCAAGTTGAGCCTTCAAATACGTTTTATCACTCAGGTCATCCACCAGTATAATTTCTTTCAGAAGCACTGACGGTGATGTTTCAAGGACACTATGTATCGTCCGCAGCAATGTTGACCAGGCTTCATTGTAAAAAGCAATTATAACAGATGTTGTGGGCAGTCTTCTGTAGTCATAAGATTTAGTCTTACAACCACTCAGTCGATTATCTTCAATGTGCCGGTGGAGAGAGATTTTATCACTCAAATAAATATTAATTGCATACTTCTCGATTAACTCTTCTTCCTGTTTCTTTTCCTCAGGACTCAGCTGGGGGTGAGAGGGTTTACCCCATTCTCCTGGCGCATGAGGATCAGGCGGGGGTTTGTCATAAACTGGACGAGCCAAATCTACAGCTTCTTCTGCTCTGTCAGAAAAGCGCCTCTCCCATTTCCCTTTAGTGATGCTCTCTCCGGAGAGGGAGGCACCGAAGGAAGAAACCGACAGCTCGACCACAAAGTAAGCGATCATTAAGAAGCTGAGGAACATGCAGCTTTTACGGAGCCACGTCCATCTTCTCGCCAGACGGATCCTCATCGTAGGTGGTTAAAAGCAGCTCGTAGCAGAGAGGGGCTCCGTGAAGTCCTGCCGGCTCCCTCCGCGCCCCCGGGGCGGAGGGGACCGAAGGCAATCCCAGCTGCGGGCTCGGGCCGCCGGCAGTTTGCAGCAGCCCGGCCGTGCGAGCCCAGCAGATTCCACAGGGACAGCGGGGGGAGCGGGGCAGCGGCGGAGGCACGGAGCAGCCCCCTGCCCCTCCGGCCTCGGCGTTCCCCTTACTTCCTCCTCCTCCTCCTCTCTCTCCGCGGGACAAACCCCTCCTCCCGCCCTGTGGTTTGCTCAAAAAGTTGTCGCTTAAGGAAGGGGCAGAGACTTCTCGGCCCGCCTGGCCGGTGCGGGAGCCCGCCCCGCCTCCGCGCCCGGACCTGCGCCCGGAACCGCCGGGCGGCTCCGCCAGCTGCCGGGGAGAGAGGAAGGAGGGGAAGAGGAGGGAGCGGGCTGCCCCGCCCGGAAAGCAAACGGCGCCCGGCCCCGCACTCACCCAGCCCCGCCGCGTCCGCGTTGAAGGCGACGCCCGTCACCGCCGCCGTGTGGCCTCGGAAAGGCCGGATCAGGACGGGGTCCTCCTGAGGAGAGGGTGCGCACCGTCAGGCTGCGGGCGGGGGCGGCCCCCGAAGGGGCCGCTAACGCCCCGCGCGCGGCGGGAGCCCGGCAGTCCCGGCGCCTTGAGCGCTCCCACCGGCGGCGATCGGGGCCCGGGGCCGAGCCCTTACCAGCGCGGAGGCCATGGGCGGAGCGGGGCCCT